>APFE030632901.1:0-41138 GCA_000404065.3 Pinus taeda | reverse complement strand
AGGCTAGAATCATTGGTCGCGGAAAAGTAAAGTTGAAGTTGCAAGGTGGAAGGGTTAGAACCCTTCCAGGTGTTCTGCATATTCCTGCGTTGGCCAGAAATCTGATTTTGTAAGCAAGTTGGATGATGCAGGTGTAAAGACAGTGTTCGAGAAGGATACCTGCAAGATGGTTCGAGGAGCACTGGTATTGATGCGGGGAGTTCGGATTGGAACTCTGTACAAGCTGCAAGGTAGCACTGTTGTGGACGGGTGCAATAGTTCTATGGTTCCTGAAAATGGAGCAGAAAATCTAGTGGTCTCTGGAGAGCAGACCATGTTGTGGCATCAAAGGCTTGGACATATTGGAGAGAAGGGCCTTCGAATACTTCATGGTAAAGGTATGGTAGAAGGTATGAGTAATAGCTCTCTGGATTTCGATTTTTGTGAAAATTGTGTATATGGGAAGCAGAATCGGGTGAGTTTCCCCTCTGGTGGTAAGAGGACGAAACAATATTAGAGCTTGTGCACAGTGATGTGTTTGGACTGTGAAAGTTCCATCACTGGGTAAGTCTATGTACTATGTATCATTTATAGATGACTTCTCAAGGAATACATAGATATATTTCCTTAAGAAGAAATATGAAGTCTTTGATAGGTTTAAAGAATTTAAGGCTCTGCTGGAAAACCAAATAGAGAAGAAGATAAAGGTGTTGAGGATAGATGATGGTGGAGAGTTTTGCAGTAAGGAATTTGAAGAATTCTGTAAGAAGCGTGGTATAGCATGGTAGAAGACTACTCTATATACACCTTAGAAAAATGGAGTTGTAGAAAGAATGAACAAGACGTTGATGGAAAGGGCAAGAAGCATGCTCAGTGGTGCTGAGTTAGGATAGGAATTATGGGTAGAGGTGGTGGAGACAACATGTTACCTGGTCAACAGATCACCTTCATCAGCGTTGGAGGATAACACTCCACAAGAGGTATGGACTGGTAAGAAACCCTCTCTTTCACATCTAAGGGTATTTGGATGTGATGCATATGTACTTGTTCCAAAGGAGAAAAGAACCAAGTTGGATAGTAAATCTGAAAAGTGCATCTTTATTGGGTATAAGGATGGTTTAAAGGGCTATAAGCTTTGGAACCCAACAACAAGGAAGTTTGTGTATAGCTGAGATGTGGTGTTCAGGGAGGTGAAAGATATTATTAAACATGAATTCCAACCAAAGGAACCTGAGAAGATAGAGTTTGAGATAAAGGAGGAAGAATCAGACTCTACAGTAGAAGAGGAATCAAAAGATGAGGAGCCACAAACTTCGGGTGTAAGAATATCAGTTCGAGAAAGAAGGAAGCCAGAAAGGTATAGTCGATCTGCTTTCTGTTCAAATTTTGTTTTATCTATTATTGATGATGATACCAAAACTGTGAAGGAAGCAGTAGATTCAGAGGATACAAAACTCTGGAAAGAGGCCATGGTTGATGAAATGGCATCTTTGCACAAGGATTTGGTGGAGTTTCCAGCTGGAAGGAAACCCATTGGCAGCAAATGGGTGTTCAAGAAGACAAATGCAGAAGGAAAGGTGGAGAAATACAAAGCTCGGTTGGTAGAAAAATGTTATTCCTAGGTGTCGGGAATTGATCTTGGTGATATTTTTTCTCCTATTTCCTAGGTAACTTCTATTAGGTTACTTTTATCTGTTTTTGTTGCTTTTGATTTTGAGGTAGAACATATGGATGTGAAGACAACATTTCTTCACGAGGATATGGAAGAGGAGATCTACATGAAGCAACCTGAAGGCATAGCGGTGTAGGGTAAGAAAGAACTGGTATGCAAGTTAAAGAAGTCTATGTATGGGTTAGAACAGTCACCAAGGATGTGGTATCAAAAATTTTATACATTTATACGGGGACTTGGCTTCAATAGAAGCAAAGCAGATCACTATGTGTATTTTAAATTAATTGGTGACTGTGTTATTTATCTGGTCTTGTATGTGGATGACATGTTGCTGGTTGGAAATGACAAAGAAATTATCCATGATTTGAAGACCCAATTGTCCTCCAAATTCCACATGAAAGATCTTGGTGCTGCAAAATATATTTTGGGCATGCAAATTAAGAGAGATCAGGCAAAGAGGAAGCTTTGGTTAAATCACAGGAAGTATGTCGAGACAATACTGCAGAGGTTTAATATGTAGGACAGTAAACTAGTGAAGGTTCCTATTCTTGTAGGTGTAAATTTATCTATTGAACAGTGTCCAAAGACACAAGAAGAGGAAGAGGATATGTCATGTGTTCCATATGCAAGTGCAATCGGTAGCCTGATGTATGCAATGGTCTATACTAGACCAAACATTGAACATGCAGTGGATGTATTGAGCAGGTTTATGTCAAAAATAGGGAAGGAGCACTAGATAGTAGTGAAGCGGGTTTTCAAGTATTTGCATGGCACTAGTGATTATGGTTTGTGCTACCAAGGAAGATCAGGATTGGACAGAGTGTTGGATATTCATGGCTTTGTTGATACAGGCTGGGCTGGAGATCTGGATCAGAGAAGATCTACAAGTGGGTATGTGTTTAACCTATTTGGAGGTGCAGTCAGTTTGATGAGTAAGAAAAAATATGTAGTGGCACTATCAACTACAGAGGCAGAATGCATGGAAGCCACTCATGCAAGCAAGGAAGCAGTTTGGTTGTAGAGATTTTGTTCAAGTATGGGGTTAGTACAGGGAGTTATAAGGATAGATTGTGACAGCAAAAGTGCAATCTTCTTAACAAAGAACCCTGCTTACCATTCAAAGACAAAGCACATTTATGTTCAGTATCAATTTGTGAGGGATATGATAGAAGACAAAAAGGTGTTCCTAGTAAAAGTGGACACTTTGAAGAATACTGCAGATGCATTGACAAAATTTGTGAGCTCTGAGAAGTTCTCATGGTATAGAGAAACAATGGGCGTTTCAGGGTAGGGAAAATGACTAAGCTCTCTTGTGGCCCCCTGTGGAAAGAAAACAACAAGTGGGAGAATGTTGGGTTGTGTTATATTCTTTTGGACCCTATATTAGGTTAGGTGAACCTACCTATGGTTTTCGCTCCATGGTTTTGGACGCAATGGTTTTCGGTCCATGGTATTGGAGGCTTCAGCATGTATAAATGCGTATTGTAACATTGAAAGGAATATAATGAAAAATCAAGCTGGTAGTCCCAGTTTTGGGATCTAGGGGAAAATCTCTATGTATATGTGTTTTATGTGTTATGCTCTCGCATTGTTTATTTTATGTGTTTTAGAATTCATATGCAGGTAATTTCTGTACGAGGTTAAAACCTACGCAATATCAATCTGAAGTCTAGCTATCACCAGGGTCCAATAGATCCCACATATGTATGGAAGACCACCTTCAAATCCAAGGAAGGCCTTTTTGAATGGTTGGTTATTCCCTTTTGGTTTGTTATCCTCAATAATATCCCAAGGCTGAGAAGGGAGATCAAAGGAGGTAACCTTAAACCACTTAGGGTTCAGTAGCTAGCCCTGCTAAGCCAGAGAGGGATCTCTCTATGAATTCATAACCAATGATGACTAGAATGGGGAAAGGTTTCAAGCTAGATATGTTCAGCTCTAAAGTTTTGAAAATTTTAGGGTTTTGGTGGATCAGGAGGGAAAATCAGGAAACTAGGTCAAAAGATCAAAGGTTTCAGCTACAAGAGATATAAAGGAGCAGGGTAGGTATATCTTTATGCTACTTTGGAGTTTTGTTGATGTACTGTAGGGTGGAAAAGCAGAGATCAAAATGAGCATGGCAAGCATGAATTCATTTATCATAAGACAAGTGACATAAACATGAAGTTCCTAACAAAACAGAGCTTAAAACTAAGAATTTTGTTTAAATGCTCTTAGGAAAATCACTTAAAATCATAGACGTGGAAAGAGAATGGAATTATCATTCATATAAGACTATAATAGAGAAAAAACATTATCACAAACTCACAACACAAGAATTCTTGAATAATAGCTGCAATTTTCCTTTGATTGTCTTCAAAAATGATGAATTTTGGGCGTGGAATCCCCCCAAGGCATGTTTTGGGGCTTAAAGCCCAAGTTTTGACTAACTCTTGTTGTAAAAGCTCCACGAATTGAGGGTACGGGGATGTGGTTCGTAGAGTAGGAGAAGGCTCTGTAGATGAGTGTGTAGAGGCCTAGTAGTACACAGCTGAGTGCGCGAACCCCTGCAGCTGAGTGCACAGGGTGAGTCGAGTCTGTAACCATTGGAAGAATCAATAAAGAGAATTTTTACTATACTTTTGTGTATATTTTCCTGGTTTAATACATGATTGGATATAATTTTCAAGTTTAGTTTTTATTTACTATGCGAACCTATATGAATTTTTTATTTTGTTAAGTATAACTTTAGACATTTAAGTAGGCAAAGGTGCTTAATTAGTACTGGAAGATAAATAAGATTTCGGGTAATAGAGCAAAGCATGGCATAGCCCCTAGTTAGGGTTGCACAAAGGCAGGGTATCAAGCCGTGAGGAACGGAAGGTGCACGAAGCCACCTACGCGCAGGAACCAAAAACGGACCAGTCGAACCTCTCGGACATCCCAAGGGTGTGGAAACCTGGTTCTAGCACCTTCCCATACTAATTCGAGTGAGACCTCAATCCACACCCTGCAGACTGTTGCCAAAAGGGCCAGTAGTATAGGGATTTGTTTTCTTGTTTTTTTACAGAACTAGAGCTGCAAAAGTGGTTGCGTAGAGTTGAAAATGCTAGGCTACTGAACCCGCTCTGGGTGTCGCATTTCCACCATGCCCCAAATAACCATTTTCATCTTAGACAGCTCCTCTTCTTGGTGTATGATGGGTTTCTGTGGCTGGAGGAGCCCATTCCCATCACGGTAGAATTGATTCACCGCATCTCCCGGCTTCCATGCAAAGGAGAGGACCCCATAGACATCTTAGAGGAGAAAAGCAGTCACTTGGCCATCATGGAGGCCATTAAGAAAAAGTACAAGCATGAAAAGAAAAAGAGGGGTTATGCCATCTCTAGCATCAATGATAAATCAATACACGTGGAAACCCAAAACTTGGTAGCAAAGGTTATGCGCAAGTGTTACACGGACGAAGTACCCACGCCAATGGTAGCATTAGCTGAGCAGTGCATGGAGGGGGTCCAGTTTAACTGGTCCAAGTTCCTCTGCAAGGAGTTTTTAGAGAATTGTCGCAAAGCTCAGGAACAGGGCAAAACATTCTACTGTGCATGGAGTCTGCTGTCCATATTGCTCATGGTAGGGGAATTACCAGAGGATAGTCAATTCCCCATAATTGCCAAGGACCTGCCAGAGGCCACGAAGTACGCTTCACTCTAGGCGACAAAGGATGCCAAAAGGATCTGAAACAATAAAATATTCTGGGTGTTCATGGAGATGAACCTCACAATGGGGATCAACCATAAGCCATGGTTGTCGCCCACTATCTACAACAACCTATAGAGTTTTGCGGAATTCAAGGCAGACATCCACAAAATTTATATCAGAGCGTGCAAGGACCGAACCAAATAGTGGATAGAGCTACCCTTCGTAGCCACAAACAACATAATTTTTAACGTACTAGAGGCATGGGCGCCAGAGTGGCGCACCCTAGACTTCACAGAGATAGAGAGGTCAGTGTTGGGTTGTGTTATATTCTTTCCATGACTAACCTACGTAGTGAACTAGGGGGTTAGAGGGGGGGCGGAGCCCCCCTTCGTTGCGTCGATTGTGCAGCGGGGGGGTCACAGGGGGGGCAGCAACCCCCCCTGTCTGGGGGGTTTGAGGGGGGCAAGTAGCCCCCCTCTACAGGGTCCGGGGCAGCGCCCTAGGAAAAAATTTTTTGGACCCTATATTAGGTTGGGTGAACCTACCTATGGTTTTCAGTCCATGGTTTTGGACGCGATGGATTTTGGTCCATGGTATTGGATGCTTCAGCATGTATAAAATATGTTTTGTAACATTGAAAGGAATATAATGAAAAATCAAGCTGGTAGTCCCGGTTTTGGGATCCAGGGGAAAATCTCTGTGCATATGTGTTTTATGTGTTATGCTCTCGCATTTTTTATTTTCTTTGTTTTAGAATTTGTATGTAGGTAATTTCTATACAGGGTTAAAACCTACAGTCGGCGGCATAAAGAAAGAGAGACGAGGCCAAGTTGTGCATTGCACAATTGGCTGAAAAGTGAAGGAAGGAAGCACCAGCATCAGAAGTGTGGGCAACATGGGACACTGCACAGACAGCACTTGAGCAGGAATGAGCCGAAACAACAATAGAAGCACCAGAGGAAGTCATGAAGGCGAGCGAGGACCAAACGATGCCTTCTCATGGGCAGGAAGCAGAGGAAGCAAAGACAGAAGAGGGAGCCATGGACCCATAAACCGTGTCAACACAGTTGAATTGCACAACCTAACTGAGTGGACAAGGTCGCGTAAGGCATCAAAGTTGTCTATTGACCCGATCACCCTAACCAAGGGTGATCTGCATGACATTGCCAAGACAGTGCATGGTGTCACCTCTAAGGCTCTCCAAGATTTCATGCATGAGAACCAAATTGTGTTGGGAGCCCTTAAAGCATAGTTGCAGGAATTATAGGCGTGCCCTCCTCGGGATAGTACCCTCTTGACTAGCCTCACAGTTGGAACAGCAACAACAAAATAGATGTTGCAGGCACGGATGACGAATACCATAGTGCTGCCAGAAGGGGCACTAGTGACAACAAATGAGGCCGATAGGCCTACGATTAGCACACTAAAAGGTCTCGGTATCAACATAGTTGCACTCCCGTGAGAGGCCTTATATGTGTTGCAGAATGGGATAACTGCAAAGTTGGGCACTGTAAGTCCTCAGCGAGCAGAAAATCATTATGGAACAATTGAGCTTGCAGTGCGATGAATTGGTGTTGCAGAATCAACAGCAGGTACAACTAATAGATGACACTTGCCAAAGCATCCTCGAGCTAGCCATCCCAACAGACATACCAGCAAAGGCGCACATTCATAGGTTAGCACCAGGGGTGTGTGAGGCGTGAGAGGAAATGACAAAGGTTCAGCTAAAGCTAAACCACTGAGCTACGGTTAAAGGCGCAATCATCCACCCCTCCGAAAGTCAAGGAACAACACACTAGTGCTATCATAGTGGGACTAGACGAAATTGGTAGTGCAATGCGAGAGTGCACCGGCATGATGGAAGAACCACTTGAGGTCCTCACAAATTTGGAGGAGGACCCCAATATCCAGCACTTAGAGACAGAGGCACGAGAACTCTAACAATAGTATGACAGTGTCCAAGGAACCACGCAAAAGGTGGTCCTCACTCAAAGGTTCGTTCAGATGCAACAGGCTAAAGCACTGAAAGAATAGGTGGACGCGGCACGACACAAGGAAGCAGTCCTAAAGGCACGCGTTTAGCCTTGGATCGACGAGGGCTTCACCATCATAGTAGAAATTGAAGGCAAGCTCACACACATGCAGTGGATGCATGCCTTAATGCAAAGAAGCACTTCCAACACAAAGGCTTCGGAACAATGTATGCAGCAGATCCAGCAAGTAGCAGCTCAGTGTACTACTAACTTTGTCGTAGTTCGAGTTTAGTTGAAGGCACTCTGCACAAAGATCTCTGCACTGACAGAGTGACTCAAGGGCAAGTCACGATGTTTGTGTTGGGGGCCTGTCAGGCATGGAATCCACCAAGTCATGTTTTGGGGCTTAAAGACCAAGTTTTGATGGAACTATAATAGAGTTATAGGGTCGTCCACCCTAGTTTTTGTAATTAATGTCAACTGGATGGACCTACCCATGGTCAGCAGACCATGGAATTGTATAAATAGAACGAGGCTCTAAGTGTAAAAAATAGAAAAACGAATGGAATAGAAACATGAGAAGTCTAAGTGATTGAGTCCAAGTGTAAAGTGTGTTTATGGGTCGTAGAGTAGGAGAAGGCTCTGCAACTGAGTGTGCATAGGCCTAGTAGTCCGCAGCTGAGTGTGTGGACCCCTGTAGCTAAGTGTGCAGGGCAGGTCGAGCCTGTAATCATTGGAAGAATCAATAAAGAGAAGTTTTGCTATAATTATGTGTATCTTTTCCTGGTTTAATGCATGATTGGATATAATTTGCAAGTATATTGTTTATTTACTATGCAAACCTATATGAATGTTTTATATTGTTAAGTATAACATAAGTCATTTAAGTAGGCAAAGGAGCTTAATTAGTAATGGAGGATAAATAGGATCTTGGGTAATAGCGCAAAGTGCAACACAACCCCTAGTTAGGGTTGCACGAAGGCAAGGTATTAGGTCGCGAGGAACAAAAGCTGCGCGAAGCCACTTGCGTGCAAGAACAAACAACGGACCAGTTGAACCTCTCAGACATCTCAAGGGTGGGGAAACCTGGTTCTAGCATCCTAACATACTACTTCGAATGAGACCTCAGTCCACGCCCCATGAACTGTTTCCAGAAGGGCCAATAGTACAATGATTTGTTTGGCTAATTAACTCTGAACCTGGGTCAGACCCCAACAAGCCAACAATGAAGTACAAGCTCCAAGAGACTCATTTACATCCAACAACTAATACTTCAAAATCTGAAATATTTGTACAATGTTGTGTAGAAAAATATCTTGAAACAGACTTCAACATTTATTACAAAAATTCCTAAAATAGATCAAAACTACTAAAATATTATTTTGTTGATTTATGGTGTTTTTCTGGTGTAACTGACGCCTTGAATGAACATTTTTATTACTCCTGTTGTTTGATGAATTGCCTTCTATTCCATTTTTCCTGCAATCGAAACTGAGAACTTTTGTAACAAATATGCAATGTTGGCTCCTTCTGCTACTTTTTGTCTATTAAAAGTGAGCCAGGGGACCCATTCTTCCTTCGTCGTTGACCCTCATCGAAATCACATCCAAATCAGGCTTCTATCTTAGCACAATCGCAATACAAACAAAGAGTGTTAACACTGATTTTTTATGCCTTTTACAAAAGGCAAACCTGAAAACTTAAACACCACAATTTATAAAATATCACATCCACAGGGCTTTATCGGAATCACATCCAAACGGAAGAGTTTACGCTCTTCCATTATACTTCCGTAGATGGATCGGACGGGATATTTTATTAAGAACCAATTTATAATATATCACATTCGTCTGGGCTTATTGTAATCGCAATCACAACCGAAAATCATGGTCAGGACTTACCAGTTAGGACTTAATTTTTTTGGGAGCTATCATCTAGGTATCAACATGGGACATATCGTAGGACATGGGATATAAAGTGGGAGGAGGTATTTAGGGCAGGATACAATGCAAGATAGTCTGATGCAAGATATCACTGTGGGACTGTTTGTGGGATCCTGGAATTACATCAGGAAGGGGGTATGGAGCATTATTATTTGTTTTATGTATGATATGCCGATTGGTGTAATGCGATGTGATATATATCTATATCTATATAATATATAATTATATAATATATATATATAAATATATATATATATAAATATATATAATATATTATATATATATATATAAGGGACTTTAATATGATTAATGAATGCTTTAAAATATTTAAAGAAAAAATGGAACAACGACTAGAGTTTGGAACTATTATTTAAAGAATGGACTTTCGCTAGAGTTAAGTGTATAGTAAATAATGGAAATGCAGCTAGAGTTTGGGAATTAATGTGAAATATGAGTGTTCCAAGGGAAAAAAAGGGTTTTAACTTAGGATTTAAGAATTCCCAAGGAAAAAAGGATTTTAAAGGGAATGAGGGGATTTATAAGGGAAGTTGAGGGAGCGATATGAAATATCAATGGGACGTCGAAACAAGTTGAAATCTCCTTGAACACATTATTTCTCCTAATTACTACTCCCATAGTGTTTCAACATAAGTGATGTCATGACTATTTTGATAATTTTGATGACTCGACCTATTGATGACATCTAATGGAGTATGAAACCTACCATGAGATGAGACTGAGATGGTGATCAAGAATTTTACTAATGACTCATCATAATGAGTAATGACATGACCAAAATATCATTGGACCATGAAGTGGAGGGAGTAGTAATGACCTTGAACTGAACAATGATCAAATTTTATTTGAAAATATAACAATTTGACCTGATAACCCTATCAACAACTTTGTAAGATCAAATTTGGTCACTGGTGGTTGGAAGGACTGACAGTCACTAATAGGGTTGAAAACTTCCCTTGTTAATTTTATGAGGCTAATGGATGACATCATGCGGACCTTCAGCAAGCCATTTTTGGTTCTTTATCTAGACGACATCCTCATCTTCAGTAAGAGTTGGGAATAACACTTGCAACACATTCGACAAGTCCTTGAAACCCTTCGGCAGCACAAACGGTGTGCCAACTTAAAGAAATGAACCTTTGGCATGATTCAAGTCTAATATTTGTGTTACATTATAGATAAGTGTGGCGTGCATGTGGATCTGACAAAGATCAATGTCATTTGGGATTAGCTAGACCTAAGCACTCTAATGGAGCTTCGCAGCTTTTTGGGCCTTGCAAATTTTTATTGGAGGTTCATGTTGGGATTCTTCCATATCACTTGGCCTTTAAGTCATGTTACTAAGGGCAGGGTGAAAGAAAATTTTTCCTGGCCTAAGGCCTAACAAAAGGCATTCATTGAGTTGAAGAACCACCTTTGCTCTGCACCAGTGCTCATTCTGCCAAACCTGCAGCAACTATTTGAAATCAAGATAAGCACCTCAGACTATGATATTGGTTCAGTCCTCACCCAGCACGGGCATCTAGTGGCCTATCATAGTGATACATTTTCTAATAAAATTCAGAAGTATCCCACCTATGATAAAGAGATGTATTTCATAGTGCAGGCTTGTCGGAAATGGAAGCATTACATTCTGGGGCAGGAGATGGTCATCCACACCGATCACTGACTTCTTCAATTTATACAGACACAAGGGAAGTTGCAGAACGATCGCCATCAAAAGTAGTCTACATATCTATAACAATTCCACCTGAAAAATAAATACAAAAAGGGAAACACCAATCATGTTGCAAACTACCTCAGCCAGGCCCCAGTTGCAGCATTGACTATTGTTCTCAACTCTTGTGTCCATGATACCTCTAAATGACCGAAACTATACAAAAATGATACAAATTTCACCTCCACATACGAGACGCTAGTAGATGGAAAGCAAGTTCCTAATTTCCACCTCCATGGCACATTATTATGCTACCTAGGCCACCTTTTTGTTCCTTCAAGCAAGCATTCCAAGATGATTTGGGAGGTGCACTACAGTCAGGTCACAGGACACTTTGGTGTGGAGAAAATTGTTGTTGTACTACAAAATTACTTTTATTCGCCCAAACTCTAACTAGATGTTGGGAAATATATTAGGTCCTGCACTTCCTATGCCATCGCTAAGCCAATCATCAAGAAGAAAGGATTGTACACTCCTCTGCCTACTCCCAGCCAGCTGTGGGAATCCATCTCCATGGACTATATGTCTAACCTCCCTTCTAACAAGCATGGTAAAGATTTCGTATTTGTGGTCATGGACATATTTTCTAAGATGGCTATATTAGGAGCCTACAAGAAGAGTATCACAACGGCGGACATTGCCAAACTCTTCTTTAAATGAGTATGGCTAAATTTTGGGATGTCGCATACCATTATATCAAATTGGGATAGCAAGTTCCTGGGCACATTCTAACCATGCCTCTGGACACTATTCGACACCAATATCACCAATTTGACCACCTTCCATCACCAAAATTATGGCGAGACAAAGGTTTTCAATAGGATGATAGTGCACATACTTTGCATGTACAACTCCAAGCATCCATGAATCTTAGATGAGAGTCTTCCCTATGTGTTGGAGGGTCGCCAAATTGTTGGAGAGGTAAATCCCCTCTACGGATAGAGGCGATCCCTACTAGCCCAGAACTGGTCTAGCAACAATCAAACAATGCTATCACGCAAGTTCCTAATTGCAAATAAAAGGTAGGTGATGAAGACCTACTTGAGATCCAGTGCTTTAGTTTGTAGAAGATACGTCGCCCACGTTCCTTTGCCTTGGCCAGTCACGATCCTCCACTATCCGCGTGAATGGACACCTGCACACAAAGAGAACAACACAAACACAAGCATGAAATCTAATATATGCAATTATACATCAGCCAGGAAGGATATAACTCAACATCAATCATTGCAACAATGAGAGTGGAACCATAATGATAGTCATCTATTATTAATAATCAACAAAGGAGGATACAACCAGCGTCCTGACGTCAAGTCCTCCTTTGGCTAGGTGCTCAGTTACACAAGTCTTGCAAAGCTTGAAGGGATGAGGGACAAGCTCTCTCTCTCTTTAGTGACAAAGTCTCCTTACTTAGGTAAAGCCTTATGGATACAAAGAAGGTTTCTTGCAACTCCAATCTTTTGATATCTTCCTTTCAGCACAAGTATTGCCACTAGAATCAGAACTAGCTTGCTCAAGCCATGGAGACAAGCTTTTATAGAGGAAAAGGAAGAGATAAGGTCAATCCCAACAATGATGGATTTGGCTTCATCACTTGGAAACTTCCATGGAATGGTGGCAAACTACTTTCCATCCAAGGAGATTCGAAGCCAAACCATCCTCACTTAACTTGGAGTCAATTTGGTGAATGAGTTGGACAGAACCTTTGGAGGTTTGATTAGTTAAAAACTTTGCCCAAAATGGTTGGCGCGATTGCGACTCTGGGACAGAGCACTAATGTCATGCCCTTTCAATAGGATTTTCCCCATTGGCGTGGGCATAACACAGGGCACCAGCGCTAATGCAAAAATGGTTGTTTTTAAGGGCAATGAGCAGGAGATGTCTTAAGGGCATATGAAGCTCATGTTTAGAGGTGAATAATGCAAGTGGTTTCAACTCTTGTCACTTCTCACAAGTCTCAGAATGTGCTCTCCAAGGTGCAGGAGAGGGGTAACAGGGACGGTGAAAAATGGTGACAAATTATTGTGTAACAGTTGCCCCCTAAAGCATGAGGCCTGAGAGAGAGAGGGGTGAAGTGCTTTACAAGAACATGTGTGACTGAAACACTGCCGCCGGAGAACTTGCGAAAAGAATTACAACTGATATCTCAAGTACATGATATATATGTGGTATGGGCGCAGCCATCCATAACAGAGTATAAAAACTGGATCCCAGGCATGGACGCAGCCATCCGATGAGGATCTATGAATGGACTCAGGTATGGTCGCATCCATCCAATGAATGAGTCATGTAATGATTTACAATAATCCACAAAATGCAACCCGGATCTCAACATGCACAATCCGGGGTCTTGCGCTCCAACTCGACCCGAAAATAGTACAATTTCAAGTATGTGAATATAGGAGTCGAAGTCGAACATGCATGAACATCGTCTGATTACCAGTCAATGATGAAAACTCTTAACAGATGTAGGAGGTACCACCAATAATGACGATGGTCCTCAAGGTACTATAGGTACAATCCACGGCGTGTGAATCAATGAGCCGGTGTCGAACACCCGTAGAATCATCCGATCGGAGGCCAATGATGAAAACCTCGCAATCGAACACGAAGAACCTGCCATTGAGGATGCAGGTTCCAAGGTACCTGAAGGAAGTCTCTAGTCACCTTCCTAGATAATGAGTTGAAGTCGACAGGAAGTGACTGATCGAGGTGGGCCATAATGTTTCCCACATCATCGACACGAGACAGAGAGGACAATATGTTTTGTGTGAGATATCGGAGGGAGGTTGAGTATTCTTGTAGAGGCCAACTTCTACTTGAAACATATCGGCAGCACCATGGACGGATTTGGCAGTATTTGAGGTCAAATGATCAGGGGGCATGATGACAAGACGATGAGCAGATGAATGGTCAAATAGGATAACCCAAACCCATGGAGGAAAATGTGAAGCGAGATGAGATGTCCCCACCCAGACACGAATACAGAAAGTGCCATGTTCAAGAGTGACATACTTCCGATGACGACGATTATGATTCCTTTATTTCCCCACCATTTCTGGCGAGTACCCCGGTTATTTTTGGATGGCAAGCTTGACGGGGATAGAATATGCTTGAGGAGCGTCATTTCGACGGAATTCGATGTCATTAAGTTTTAATGAGTTTGAAAAAGGAAGAACTCAGCATATTTTCATGTTTAGAGAGTTTGAAAAGACAGCAAAAAGAAGACTCTAGGGGTTTCCTTTTTCGTAAAGTTGTGTCTCTCGAGCTCGAAAAATTATAAAACAATGCTCGAAAGGACCGCCCGATCATTACGACCGAGGAGTAATTTTCGTAAATAGTGACATCGACCTGAAAAAGTAAAAAAGCGATCAACATCACATCGTTTCGTTTCCATTAACGAACATGAAACGACAAAGGCCCGATGATCTTTTCATTCTTTATATGGTCGGAAAAAGAGTTTAAAAACGACCGCCTCTTATTTATGTTTAACGAGTCAAGAGGAATAACTCAGCAATCTTTTCACATTTTAGCGGGTCAGAAAAGAGCTAAAAGATGACTCCAAAGTGACTTTTTCATGTATTTACCAAGTCTGAAAAAGTATAAAATACAACTTGTTTCACCATCGAAGTTGCGTAAAAGACCTATCGCTACACAAGAAGTAAACATAAAACCCATTTTCGACCAAAAATACATTAAAATATTCAAAAATAACCTTTCTAAACCCAAAAAATGAGTTAAAAAGCTTATAAATAGGGTGAAATTGTAAAATTAGAATTACTTTTACCATTTACCTCTTGAAGAGTGAAAAAGGTCCATTTGGGAGGCAAACTTCAGGCGGCGATTATGACCAATCCGTGCAACCATTCGCGACCTCGTCAGATTCAGGTAAGAGGCGCTTCTGTTATCTCCATTTTTATACCATTTTTATTCATTTATTTCCTGATTGAGCCCCAGCAAGGGGGAATTTCAAAATTAGGGCTTCGCCCCATTGGCATGGGTATCCGGCACGGACCCGCGCTATTAGCACGACTGTTCTAAGAACAGTCGTGCTAACCGCGCGACCTAAATTTTTGCATGTTTTTACCCATTCAAAATGAAATTTCCCTGGATTATGAATTGTCCAATGTCTTAATCAAGGAAAATTTGTCCTTGTGGGTGCAGGAAACAGGTCAAAATGGTGGCGGAATGGAAAGAGCAAGAACATGACATTGTGGATGCTTTAGCCATTGAGGATGAAGGGTGTATGAATGCCCTGAGGGATTGTGGCCTTAAGAAATTCTTCCTCACATCATACATGCGGTCACAACCTGAGTTGCTCCAGTTTATCATTGATGCTTGGGACGTAGACGACCAAGTGTTTCGTCTGCGGAATCAGACCTTAGAGCTTGAGGTCTCTGATGTATACTTCATCACGGGACTGTCACGGAGAGGGGTGGTTCCTATTTTGACTGGTAGTAGACCTTTTGGGGAGAAGGTAGGTGAAGTGAAAGCTCCAGTGTGCCCGGAAGCACAATTTGGGCAGCGGAGTGCTAAGGTGTTAATCAACACCATCCAGGATTTGACTCTGAAAGCCATTCCCTTCACCATCACACGTGCAGCTGGGGTACAGGCGCCCCATGAGGCCAACAAGAACCACCTGATACTTGCGACTGAATGCCTCAGTTCGACCATTTTTAACTGGGTTGCAGCTGTGACTACTAATATTAAGAGACAGCTCACAAATTGCAAGCGAGCAGAGACGAAACAGTTTGCATATGGTTCGATCGTGGTATCGTTCTTCCTGGAACGAATACCACTCTTCCAGATTCAGAGAGCCGTGGTGGCAGATCCATTGCCACAAGAGCCTAGAATGGCTTGCTGGGCAGCATTGATGCCCAGAGGAGGAGGAGGCCAGGAGATGTCATGGCATCCCGAGTTCTTCATATGGCTCTGTCGACAGTTGATCATGATCCAGGATTGGCCATATGCAGGGACTAGTTTCATGGGGGACCCAGACCTTCCACTACGAGAGGGGGAGGAATGGGAGGAGGAGTTAGGTATGTACTCCTTGATTTTAATGTTTTTTCATTTTTTTTTTGTCTTTTTCAATACATGTCTATTCTAATGATGATTCTATGTATATGCATATGTGGGCCCAGAGCGACCAGCCGGGCTATCCCCTACAGCGCGAAGAGGCCAACCCACAACCGACCCTCAGGCAGGAGGTGTCATGGGGGAGGAGCTGATACAGAATCTCGAGGGACTTGCCCAAGGGATTCCCGGTTATGCCAGATTGGCAGATGTGCCTTTCGCTTATCAGAGGCACACAGTAGGGGTGTCGACTCGCATCCACCGTCTGCTGAGACGATTGGTGCGAGTGGTGATGTGCTATCATCAGCACCACCGTGCTTAGACTCCTAGGCTTTATTTTCTGCATATTTTTTTAGAGACATGTGCCTCAGATGTACGAAGAACACAGACTTATCCAGACATGTACATTCTATTTTTTGAGCACCTCAGTGCGCCACATGATATATATATATAATATATATTAATATATAATATATATATATTATATATATATATATATTAATATATTATATATATATATACACATGGTGTTATGGTTTATTGTATCTTATGCTTCCTGTATTATGTTGATTTACATATTATGCAAATGTCTGTCCAATACATAGTTAGCTAATGCATCGGTTATTACATTAAGTCTTCTTGGAATGTGATGATAATTAATGTAATCAAAATCTCTTTCCAATAACTTAACACGTAAATACAACCTTAAAATGTGATGATCTCTGATGGAATATCATCTGTTGAGCTGGTGGACTACAAGTTGCAAATCTAAGTTTACAACCAATGCGCGGATTCCGAGGTTAATTGCCTCAGCTAATAATTCAATTACAGCACTATATTCAGCCACATTGTTCGTTGTACAACCTAGACAAACCCCCTGAATATCTAATAACTCACCATGAGGATCGTAGATCACCCATGCCGCAAATGACAGATTGTGAGTACTGCGGGAAGCACCATCAGCGAAACCAACGTAAGGCGATCCAGCCATCTGTTCAAGAAGCAAAAGACACAATAAGCGGCAATCACGCCGACACATTGAGATAAAAACTAAATAAACACGCACACACAACACACTGCTGAAAGCATACGCATGTACAGAAAGAGATAACTCGCACGATACTTGATTCAAGTCAAGCCCTTTTCAGGACTTTGCATTATCGCCTTGTTGCATAACCGACCTAGATAATGTAGGCATCACTTGGCCTGATGTCTAAAATGATCAATAGCACCGATGATCTGCCCATGCCCCCGGGCCGAGCGAGGTTTACAAGCTAGAGGATCGGTGCCCCCTTTAGCAGAGGGACCGAAGGTCGCAACAAAGTGCAATGAAGGATCAGAGTGAGCCGAAACCAAAGCAAGTGAAGCAAGGCTCCGAGGTGGGAGGGAGAAGACACCCATTAGGGTAGGGTGTTTTAAAAAGCCCAGCTCCCACACTCTCAAAAGGAACGGTATGTTCAACGAACAGTACATTTCCCTCAGAAGAGGAAGCGAAGAAGGAAAGCTGGTCAACCGTGACAATTTTCCCCTGATCAGGGAAACGAATGACACGAAAGAGGGATGAAGCCACAACACGCATGGCATACATCCAACTCTGGCCCAGAAGGAGGTTATATGTGAGATTCGCGTCAACGACCTCAACTTCTACTTCCACAGTTTTCCCTTCTAAGGTGATTGTCAGTCGTTGAAGAATACCATAAGGGCGGGATTCTCTCCCATCGAAAGCTTCCAAGGTCATCGGAGACTGGCTCAGATTCGGGGACCCGATCACTTTCCAACAAGCAATAGACATAATGCAGGTTAATGCGCCTTCATCAATAACTGTACGATGGATCGTTTTGGAATTGATGACGATTTGAATGAGAAAAGCGATCTGATGAGGCAGTCAACGAACATGGCTCTCGAGGTCGAAGGTAATCAGATCTGAATCTGTTGGGTCGATGCCACCGATGGCCGATAGCAGGGACTTCCTCTGGGGGGGGGTAGCTCTGAAGAACCTCTAAGGTGGACATAGCCGACGGAGCCTGCGCTAAGTCGTCAACGATGCTATAGTGCTGGGCAACATGAGCATTCGGATTGTAAGACGATCTTCTGAGTACCCCTTTAGGAGGGGGTCGGACTGTCATCTCAGTACTCGATCTCTCGATATGGAGGGGACCAGAGCTGGACGAAGGAGCACTTGAGGGAACCTCTGGCTCCTTCCCGACGGACGACGGATACTCCTTTACTCAAGTTGTTACATGAACGGGAATAGATCCAGGCATGAAGACTTGGGAACCGAAGGGAGAAGAGGACGAATCAGCCACCATTTGAGTTTGCTGAGAGGGAAAAGGCTCTTTAAGAACCGCAGGAACCCCAGGAGCACCCTTTAAAAAAAAACTAACTTCGGACCGCCTGGGGCAGTCCTTAGTCTAGTGATCCTCCTCACAAATGAGGAAAGGATACTTGGGTTTGCACTTAGCTCCTTCCTCGGCTGGAGGTTTAGAGGATTCCTGTTTAGGTTGCTCGGATTTATTTTTTCCTTTTCCCTTTTTCTTTCCTTTCGAGGCCTTGCCCGTCATGGTGGACTGGACAGCGTTGACCTCGGAAGTATTACTAGAATTTGAACCACCCTGAGAAGTGTTTTCATTAGATGCACTCGACTTTTGCTTCCCAGGGTTTGACGATGATTTTTTAGAGGCCAGGTTCACAGAGCCAATGACTCCATCGACAGATGGCTTCGGTGGAGCCTTGGATGTACCGGTCCTCGGGGCGTCCGGCAAATACTCATACAAGGTGCCAGACTGAGAGTAAACTAAGTCCAGGTACTGAGCGCGCGCGATTGCTTGCTCTTCAGTCACACAGGCTCCCATAGCAATGTCCCGTGCAATATTAGGGACAAAGGAAGTCGTGAACCAGTCGGTGAGGAGTTGATCAGGAATCCAAAACTTGATCAACCTGCGACGCCTTCTCCATTCATGTATATGATCGAAGATATGCGTAGCTGTATCCTGCTTAAGAGACGTAAGGAGGTGAGTCCCTGTCTCGTACCAAATGGGTAACTGAAAATGAGTAAGAAATGCCATGGCCAACGAATTAAAATCTTGAAATGACGCGCGGGTCAATTCAATACACCATTTAGCGACAGAACCCGTGAGAGTCCTCTGAAAGAGGCGAAGTCGAATCGACTCATCGAGCCATGAATTAGATGAACACCATAAGTGATACGTCATCACATGAGCTTGAGGGTCCTCTCTGGCTTTTCCATTGAATTTGGGACAATCACTAGGTATCTTAGTTGGAACTGGTGGCCATTGTAGATTATGTAAAATGGGATCATTTGTTAACTTCGACACCTCGGGCAGTTCCAACATCGCTAAAAATGGTAGCTGTGGGTTAAAGGACATTTGTCCCGGATATAAGGTAGATCCAGAATTCCATCCAGTTCATGTTTGGCCCCATTGGCCTTGTCCCGATGGACCAGGTCCAAAAGGGCCTTGTCCAGAAGGATTTTGTCCGTAAGGGTTGTTTCCAAAACCGGGTTGTTGATACTGGTTCTACCCCCCAGCGCCCCATTGGTTACCATACTGGCCAGCAGGTTGTTGATAATTTTGATAAGGGTTGCCATGCGGCTGCTGGTAATTTCGATACGGGGTATATTGATTTTTCCCCTGGGGTTGCTGGTATCCATACTGAGCCTGGGAACCAGGCGGCATTTGATGAGCAAATTGGGATTGATACCCACTTGAATACAGGCGCTAGGATTGGTACCCACCCGAATAAGGAGGCTGGGATTGATACCCACCTGAATAAGGAGGCTGGGATTGATACCCACTTGAATAAGGAGGCTGGGATTGGTTCCCACCTGAATAAGGAGGTTGGGATTGGTACCCACCTGAATAAGGAGGCTGGGATTGGTACCCACTTGAATAAGGAGGCTGGGATTGGTACCCACTTGAATAAGGAGGCTGGGATTGGTACCCACCTAAATAAGGAGGTCGGGATTGGTACCCGCCTGAATGTTGGGCCATCTGGCCGGAAGGTTGTCCTGGTCGGATCTGAGACGGCCCCATTCGCCCAAAAGGTCGAGCTTGCTGAGCGAGGGGCTGCCCTTACGCAACCGAAGATTGTCCTTGTAGACCAGATGGTTGCTGAGCGGTATGCTGGCCTTGCTGTGTGTAAGGCTGGCCCCCTTGCCCAGAAGGGTAGCCCTGCTGGTTTCCGGGTTGACCTTGTTGACCGTAAGGTTGTCCCGGGTTCCCATAGAGTTGCCCCGAAGGGTGGCCCTGTTGGGTCCCGGGTTGTCCTTGCTAAGCATTGGGTTGTCCCGGGTTTCCAGAAGATTGCCCAAGATACGTGAAAGACAGACCACTAGAGGCTAAAGGTTGTCCCTGATAAGGTTTTCCTTGCGGGCCTCCTTGTTGACCTGGGTAATTCTGGCCATAATACTGCTGCCCATGATTAGGCTGCGAGTAAGATGGTTGACCCTGGTAGGGTGGTCCTTGAGATGGCTGTCCTTGACCTTGATGGTACTGGCCACTGCCATATCCGGCAGTACCCCAAGCCACATTCAATGGAATGGAAGCCTCAACATAAGGCTCTTCAGGCAAGGAGGTATACAAATAATGATTCTCAGGATCATAATAGGGGCCTTGCCCACCTGGGTTTTGGACATTATGCAAGTACTGGGAATACGCCTCCTCTGCCATCATAGGATCAGAAGGAGGAGGGGCACCACTTGTGGGGTGGACAACTCTAGCAGTATGTGTCGATTTACCACTTTGAACTAGACCTCGAGATGGGCCTGCAGCAGAAGTGACAGCAGAAGATGATGTAACGGCACTAACAACTGGAGTTGATGACGCAACACAGACGGTCAGATTGGTTGGGACTGTTGTAACAGTGGTATGGTCAATTTGGGAAACAAACGGTCATGTGGTAGGGACGATGTTTTGATCCCACATAAAAGAGGAAGCCGCAGAGTTCATAGCATCCCTTAGAGACCTATAGCGCGCCAGCACCGTGATACCGAGAGGTGTAACGATGTAGGGTGTAGAGATGACTGGGGATGTACCCGAAATAGGAGTATCAATACTTGACATAACGAGCGTCCCACTTGACATAGGAGATGTATCCTCCATATCGGAAGAAGCCATCGGAGATGCAACACCAACAGGAGTAGTGGGAAAATCCTCTTCAGAGGGTTCCCAAACAGGGTTCCAAAACAAGTCGTAAAGCTCGTCCTCTGGAGCTCGAGAGTTCAACGATTGGATACTCAGAACAATAGGAAGAGCATCACAAACCGATGTCTTAGGGGAAACAAAAGATGGAGACCCTTGGTCACTTGGGACAGGAGACGGGATCGATGGATCCGCCAAGATGATCAAACAAAGACCCTAAGCAAACTAACGATAAGAGACCCTACTCAAAACTAAACGAAAACAAGATCTACCAAGGTAAATGTTATCATGGCCGAATAAATTTTTATGACATTAGGACACAACTTGACCTTTTCATGTTTTAAGAGTCGAGAAAAGGACAAAAGATGACTCTAGTCGCCTTCGAATGTTTAAAGAGCCTGAAGTGACAAATGCTCAATAGAGCCTTTTCTTTTACAGAGTCCGAAAAGGATCAAAAAGTGACTACTCTGGAGAAACTAGGCAAGGGGTTTACCAGACAATCCGTAAAACGGCTTATACACCTTGGAAATCGTATGAAAACCAAGGAATTTCCGTATTGCAGTCAATCTTCCCGAATGTTGTGTTCGGTGCATTACGGCTAGTAAGGCGGAAGACACGGCTTCCTATGGATTAAGGATGCAAACCTAGTGGAGTCTCCCCATATATACACGACGGTACGTGGGAGCCCAATTCCGTACTAGACCATAATCGAACCACACCAGGAGGAATCACCCAACCTTAATGTGAGAACAAAGGTGACTAGGTTTAACGACGCCGGAGCACATCTCTAGCCTAGACCTCTAGAATGTTTGCGTTATGTTCCAATGCATTTTTAAGTTGATTCGGTTTATTTTATTGTTGATCTTTAGTTAAGTTTCAATTTAAGGCCCTACCGTATGTGATCTTTCACAATTTCCTAGATGCAAGCTACATGCCAAAGAAAGCCATTTCGTTCGATGAATACTAACTATGAGAAGGTTAAGAATTTCAATCAAACAAAATGAACACAATCAATCAAACACCCTAATGCAGCTAATGGCAAATAAACAAAACTTTTTCTTTTCAATAATGCAAATAACGAAAATTTCTATTCCATTCACTATTAAACGCAAAAGAGATTATTTGATTTTCCTTCCTATAAGCACAATGCACTAGAATGAATTTTGAAAGATAACAACACTGAGCAAAGAGGCAAATTCACTCAATGAAGACACAATGAAATCCCAAGACACTAAAACAGCTCTCCAAATCGAAAGGGAAACAAGGCTTTGTACGAGCTATGTGATCTAAGCTCAAACAAGGCTAGAATGAAATCCAAGCAAACGAGAGAAAGTCACTCGGAAATCAATCAAAAAGATTTCAACAATCAATGAACAGGTGTGAAAAGCAATCACAAGGTTAACTGGACAATCAAAGAACCCAAAACTCCCACGGGAGGCTCGACACACATGGCCACTAGATGCCCTAGGGTTGAGGTGTGAAATCGATGGAAAGAGGCAACCACTCGAATGACGAAGGTTGAAAACCAGTCAAACAGGGCTTGAACACACTCCAGCAACTGAAAAAGAGGTGGCAAAATGCAAATCCAAGCTCAGAAAGCAGGCAAACAAGTGGACTAAAAAAACTAAAAGGCTTGGCGCGACTGTCAGGCTGCAACTCGTGCTAAACAGCGATTGGCGCGGGTTGTCAGTTAGCAACAAGGGCCACTAGCGCGACTATGAGGGCAAAAACCCCGCTAACAAAGTTTGCCAATTTTAAAAGAAAAATACGCAGTCCAGGGCTTGGGTCACAATCTCTAGGCAAGTCAGGAAGCAAGGGGTGGCAAGAAATTCAATTCCAAAAGCTTATCTAAGCAAGCAAACAAGAGAAAACCAAAGAGGCAAGACAAACTCCAAATCGTTCAGTTCGTAAACCAAACCGAAGATCGACTGAAGCGGCTTTGATCTACTTCACTACTGCAAAGCAATAGTGTTTCGAAGGCTATCTGGCCGTGTTTCAGACACCGTCTAAGTTTACAAATTAAACAACAAGCTAAACTCCCCAACGGAGTCGCCAAATTGTTGGAGAGGTAAATCCCCTCTATGGATAGAGTCGATCCCTACTAGCCTAGAACAGGTCTAGCAACAATCAAACTATGCTATCACGCAAGTTCCTAATTGCAAATAAAAGATAGGTGATGAATACCTACTTGAGATCCAACGCTTTAGTTTGTAGAAGAGACATTGCCCACGTTCCTTTGCCTTGGCCGATCACGATCCTCCACTATCCACGTGAATGGACACCTGAACACAAAGAGAACAACACAAACACAAGCGTGAAATCTAATATATGCAATTATACATCAGTCAGGAAGGATATAAATCAACATCAATCATTACAACAATGAGAGTGGAACCATAATGATAGTCATCTATTATTAATAATCAACAAAGGAGGATACAACCAGTGTCCTGACGTCAAGTCCTCCTTTGGCTGGGTGCTCAGCTACACAAGTCTTGCAAAGCTTGAAGGGATGAGGGACAAGCTCTCTCTCTCTTTAGTGACAAAGTCTCCTTACTTAGGTAAAGCCTTATGGATACAAATAAGGTTTCTTGCAACTCAAATCTTTTGATATCTTCCTTTTAGCACAAGTATTGCCACTAGAATCAGAACTAGCTTGATCAAGCCATGGAGACAAGCTTTTATAGAGGAAAAGGAAGAGATAAGGTCAATCCCAACAATGATGGATTTGGCTTCATCACTTGGAAACTTCCATGGAATGGTGGCAAACTACTTTCCATCCAAGGAGATTCGAAGCCAAACCATCCTCACTCAACTTGGAGTCAGTTTGGTGAATGAGTTGGACAGAACCTTCGGAGGTTTGATTAGTTCAAAACTTTGCCCAAAATGGTTGGCGCGATTGCGACTCTGGGACAAAGCGCTAATGGCACGCCCTTTCAATAGGATTTTCCCCATTGGCGTGGGCATAACACAGGGTACCAGCGCTAATGCAAAAAGGGTTGTTTTTAAGGGCAATGAGCAGGAGATGTCTTAAGGGCATATGAAGCTCATGTTTAGAGGTGAATAATGCAAGTGGTTTCAAGTCTTGTCACTTCTCACAAGTCTCAGAATGTGCTCTCCAAGGTGCAGGAGAGGGGTAACAGGAATGGTGAAAAATGGTGACAAATTACTGTGTAACACTATGTGTAGCATAGTTATAATAGATCTCTCCATAGCTCAATTGGTCGTATTCCCTTTCAATGGGGTCTAGGATTTCAACCATTGTGTCTGATTGATGTTTCCATGCCTCATGTGACTACATAGACATAATAGACACATTTATTGTTTGACGTTGATAAAGAGAAAAAATTTATTGAATGCATCCAACACATCTGCCAGCAGGCTCATGACATCTTGGATAATTCAATTGTCAAGTACAGGGAGCAACATGATCAACATTGGGTGCCACACAAGTTTCAGGTAGGCAATAAAGTTTAGTTTCATTTGTAGAAAGAACGCCTTACCAGAGCCCATCGGAAGCTCAAGCCACTCTGATATGGTCCTTATACCATTACCGAGGCTATGGGAGACAATGATTTTGAGCTCAGCATTACCCCATTCCTTGGTCTGCACCTAGTGTTCAATGTGGACTGCCTTCGACCATACTTCCCACCATTACTGGACACATCAGACATTGCAGAACAACTCACACCAACAGAGTTAAACCCAAATGACATGGAACAGGACACAATTGATCGGATTACTTACACACATATCAATAAAACTCGCCAGCAGAAGATCCAACTATATTGGGTTGTCAAAGCTGGCCAACTCCTACACCAAGGCAAGTGGCTCACCAGGGACCAAGTTTAGCAGATGTTTCCACATCTCTTGGAGGCACTTAACACCAATGGAGACCATTGCTTCCTAAGGAGGGAGGATTGATCTAGGTGGATTTTGGTGGCCACCTTCCTATTCCATTTGGATCCCCCACCGTTGTCTCTTTCATTTTTTTAGTTCTTAATTGTAGCATAGTTTACTATTTTTGGAAATTTTTCGAGTCCTGAACTACCAGATCTATTTTGAGGCCCTAAACAATGTTTTTTGGGATTGCCACTCAAAATTTGTATTCGTAAAATAGATCTTTATAATGAGGTATTGTGCTCATCAAACGAAGATCGTATGCAAAAGTTACAAACTCAGGAAGTTCATGTACCAATTTACCAAAACAAGGCCCATAATTTTGGCACTTCACCTCCTAGGGTTATGTTTTTGGATGTTTATGGTTTTCCATTGTTTCTCAATAATAAATAGACGTTCGGGCCTCATTGTAACATAGTTCAAAGGCATGTATCCACCACATCTCTTCTCATATATAAGCTACCTTCACCCGAGCTAGTCTTATTTCCATTATGTTTCTAAGCATATTTCAGTGTTTGATATTAATGAAATGAAGTATTATTTATATTGCATCTCTCTATTTATGGTGATATTTGTATTATTTTGTGTTCTTTTTCAAATTTTTATCATGCATAATCTATGACATCTCAATTTTGCAGGATGTCAATTATATATTTAGATATTTGAAACAATCCAAAACTTTCTCATGGTCAGGTTGTCTTGTAATTCAATGTACACCCTAATCTCACTTATCCAAAATAATTCCTCTACATTTAATTTAGAAATAACACCTAGCATACTATCAAATGCACAAAATTCAGTTAGATTCTTTCCTAAGGTCTATAGCAACCTTAAATGACCAAAACCTTTCTAAATAAATCAAAAAGGAACCTTTCCACTTGCATTCTTTTGTAAGCTGATTACTTTAGCTATACACTATTAGTAAAGAAAATTCATTATTTTGGACCCTTTAGTATATTAGAGAGATCTTGGGGATGTGCCCTCATCTCTCTTCACCTCACCACCAAAGGTGGGTGACTCAACCTTCCTAAATTCTTCGAGCGCCATCCAACTCCTAGTGGGTTCTACTAACACTGCTAGATGTTCTTCCTATTGCTCCTTTTTTGATGTACCTACCCCTAATGAGTTGATGTGTGATTTGTTCATTGGGGCGTTTTGTTGGAAATCATAATTTTCCCCACCCTCATGCTTCTTATAAGGGAAGTAACGAAGCAAGTTTTTATTTCAGCAGTTATATTATTTCAAGTTATTATGAGTCTTCGAGTTACGTCCTTCTGCAATGTTGGTTGTTGGTTCATGTGTCTAGATTTTGCATGTGCGATCCTTCTTTTGTTTTTTATGATAGAATTCATGGATCAAGTGTTATTCTCCATAACCCCAACTTTTCAATTACCTTTTCTTCTTCCCAATCTTATGAGGTTTCTCCCTAATATTTTCACTATGACACCCTTCCATATCTCCAGTGGTTGGTTCATGTTACAAAAACCTTTTCATGTATACCAGGTTTTGTAACAACATTGTGTTTAGTCTTCCCTATTCTTATTGTTTCCTACTGATTCTTTTATTCTCTTCTTTACAACTCCTTAACTAAGCTCTCAAGCTCCTAAGGATATTCATTCCATAACGGGAACTTTACTCTTATTATTGTCCAAATGATTCTTATCCTTAGTCATTATGGGTTTGTTCCATACTGTATTGCATCATTCTATTGCTCATTCCTCTATTTCATGTTGGAATTTTTATATTCTTATTTGATGTCACATACACACACACAATTGTTAGCTAATTTGAGCATAAACATATTAATTCATTACCTTGGCATGTCAATACTAAGCATGAATATCTAATGTTGTTCACACTTATAAAACCCATGTCAATCACATAAAATAAAAAAGACATGTAGGTATTTTATCAAGGTTAGTAGCTGTTATCACTCCAGGAAACTCTCCTAGGTTGTAGATCGGAGATGCCTGGTAACATGTAATCTTCAATAGTTTTCTTTGAACTATTGGAATAAATGATGGTTTGGATCAAGTTAGATAACCATTTCAGCTCTATTCTCACCCAAGACATGCATGAACACCCTCAACAACACAAGGTTTTAGACCACAAATGCTCAATAGTTAGTAGATTTAATAGATAGATGGAGAATACTGACAGTACCAGTAGATTGCATACACGAACATATATGAATGGCTAGGTATAGGTAGCAAATGAACTTACTGACTATACTGGCATATGCATATATAATAACACATATAAATGGCTAGCTACAGGTAGCAAAGAAGCTTGCTAATCTAACATATCAAAGTAGAGATAATATGAAAGTTATCTGGCCTTAAACACACAGAAAACCTAAAAAAATTGTTCAAGTGCAAATGTAGAACAGCATAAAGAGAATGGAAATTAAAAATATAGTGGCAAAGGAATATTATATTTCTTAGAATGAAGATGAGAAGCTTGGATGAACAGAGGAGGAATAATCTCCAAAAGTTGAACCTTTGCTACATCTAGTTTTCAGATATTTATGGCCTTTACAATGATATCCAGCCTTCTGAGGCTTCAGAGGTCTTAATCAATCACTCTCTAGTTTAATTGTTTGATTCCTTGAAGGCAAGCATGACTTGGTTTTTTTTCCTTCTGACATAAGAATAACCGCATTCAGATATTTTGGGTGCACTAGTAGGGAGCTTACTCTTGACAGAGATGCCCACAATCTCTTTTGTTGTTTTCGGTTGTGTCATGCTATAGATGCTTCTTGGCCTCGGTTTCTCTTCAAAATGTTTAATAATGAGTGGTCTATATTTTACACAGAAAACACTATAATGATGTAAACTCCCACCAATGTCTGTTCCTTTCGGACTTTAAAAGCCCGCAAAAATGGTTTATTTACCCATCGGGTCCGCCCTTAGGGTTATCACAAGTCATATTCAGCCCTGCTCCTATGTTTTTCATTAAACCATAAAAAGTAATGAAATACATTGAAAATGACCCTCTTGCGGATCTCAAATTTCATATATTTATCGCATCGAACTGTCTCTCATTCCCTTTGTATTTCGTTAAAATAACGAAAAACAAGAAAAATATATTAAAAATGGCCAAGGTGTGGACGTCAAACATTATCAAATATCATTTTTCATAACCGCCAGGTCTGGTTATCGTATTGCATATACACCTATGCATAGGCCCGCCCCATGGTATAGTGTCGATGCGATACAATGATAAGATCTGATCGCAATATTTGATTGCTCAATACCCGGGTCTTTTATATATACATAACATATCTCCCTGTCGATCTGATCATCGGCAATCACTGATCGATGGTGTCATGCGCTCGTCTTTACACTGTCACCTCCACCCGGTCGATATGTGATTTTCCACTTAGATCTAGGCAGTTGATCGGCCAGATCTAACGGCTACTATGCAATGCCTAGTTTAAGCTTGCAATAATGGTTTTTCATGGTTTTAGAGTGTTTTGAGCCTCCCGATAATGTATTTCCGCCCTTTCAAGGGCTTTCCTCCTGTGACCATTTCGACTTTAAACGATCCTTAAGAGGATTTTGAAGAATTTTTGGGCATACTTGGATCCTTTGGGATGATTTTAAGCAATCTTGGAAAATTTAAGAGCATATATGGATCAAATTTTGGGCCTAGTGCTAGCTAGGCTAACATTGGCTCCTTCTAGAACTGCCCATTTACTGGGCTACAAAAGTATCTCCTCCTTCTAGACTGTGCAGAATGAATGTATTGTTCTACTGAACTTGAGTGATGACAAAAGGACTTGTCCATAAGAAGTCAAACTTTCCATGATTAGCTTTCTTTTCCTTAAATGCATCCCATTTAAGCACCCAATCACCAACTTGGAGATTGTCCACTTTTGCCTTCCTGTCAAAGGTTTATTTGATTTTCTTCTGATGAGCCTTTGACTTCTCAACCAACTGCTCTCTGATCTGTTGTAGTTCAACCGGGTTATTCATTCTTCTTACCGTGTCATTTCCTTCATCTTGTTCTTCTTACAAGAAATTAGCCACAGGGAGAATTAGTTGGATGGGGAAAATAGAATCATCACGATAAACCAGTTTAAATGGAAAATTCCCTATGGATTTTTTGATGGTAACTCAGTCAGCCCATAGTGCAAACTTCATCTTGGAATCTCAGCTCTTTTTGTTGTCCTCTAATAGCATTTTAATTACCCTTACCAAGCTCTTGTTAGATGATTATGCCAGGCCATTGCCTTGAGGATAATATGAGGTAGAATGCACCACTTGAATGGCCATGGATTCAATCATGTCCATCAATTCTATTGCATTGGAATCTGCTGCATTATCAGTGACTAGTTGTTATAGACATTTTTGGGCACTTCAACCCCAATCATAAATGTCCATAAATTGAGGGCTCCTAAGTCCCTAAAAGTGTTGCTTCACTACCTAAAGGAACAAGGTCAGCTGATTACATCATCTCCCAGAAGTTCTCCACTAAACATTGCTCATAAATGGTCAAAACGGGACCATACTGAAAACCCAGTGTAGAGGGTGCGATGCATATCACCTTCCTAGTGTACAGGGTGCGATGCATACTGAATGGCTCCTCTGTAGGGTGCGATGGTCGGGAATGGAAAAATGGCAGGGACAAATTGCGAGGTGGAAGATCACGAAATCTTCCAGAAGTTTCCCCTCTGCACTTGCCTCTCTGTTTTTGACCAGGGATGAGTAAGAGATCATCATTCTCCAAGTGGAAGCAAGAACTATCTGAGAGAGGACACTAATCAAGACCCCAGAAGATGACTCACCTCCCTACAATCATCTATATATGGATCCCTCATCACTGAGATCCAGAGGCTGGAATTTTGTATCTTATAGAGAAGTGTTGTTGGTCTTCTAGTGTATATTCATAGTGTTGGGTGATCTAAGCTTTACTTGAGGTGAAGAAGGGTTTTCTTTCTGGAGGATGATGTTGGGTCAGAACATATGGTTGTAATCCTCTTGCTACTTTTGATCTTATTAAATCTATTCAAGTTTTCCTCCATATTCTTGTATGTTTCATTATATATGCATTTGTATGGTTAACACACATCTGATCCTGTGTTATTTATGAATATAGATATTTGTTCTTTGATAGTAGTATGTTGTTGTGATTCCAGAGGTGCTCTTTAAAGTTGGGTAGACGAAGAAGAAGCGGTAAAGCTCTATCAGGAAGGAGAGGAATCAAACAAGGAAATCAAGCGCAAGACTAAGGTTGGTCTCCTTTGTTCCACTCTTATCTATTTTCATAAAGGAAAACGAAAGTAGACTTTACTTGTTTGTTTCTAAGATAGCTACCTGTCTTAGTGGGAATAGCAGCATCTGAGTGGACACTATTCTCGGTAATAAAATGGCGACTCTACCATGGAGGGCCGTATACCCTTTCATTGTCTTCTTCAGAAGGACAACCATGCATGAGTTCACAACAAAATTTGGGTTATGCTGGAATCACAACTAGCGGTTGGGTGCCAATGCTATCTCAACAACCAAGAGTTGTACTCTCAATGCAACAAAGTTTACCTATGACAAACATCCCCACTACACCGGCTATTGTGGCAGTATCGCAAGTACAAGTGTTGCCAATGGTATGCCAACCTCAAGTTTCACAGGTTGTAATACAATAATCTCTTGTACCTATGACACAACCGCAATCACCAACTAGTGGAATGGCACAGGTTCAAATGGGGAACGCTAACCCCCATCTTGGTCAAATAATCAGTACTAGACAACAGCCCATGGCTTCAAAACCATGGCTTGTACAATACCAACAACCGCATTCCCAGCAATCTTACCAAGGATATGAGAACCAAGCCTTTGCAAGTAATGGGTAGCCGTATCAACCATATCATAAATTTTATGCCCATCAACCTTACCAAAGTTATCAACATCAAATTCATTATGCTGGTATGCAAATACCAACTACTCAAATGATTCCATCTTATTCTGGGTATGCTCAACCAAGCCTGAATCAGCAGTTTCCTTTTGTGGCAACTTTAGAGTTACCGAATCTAAGTCGACTAACAAACGATCCAATTGCCTACGCCCCTTGGTGGCCGGAGATTCCGCATAAACTTCCATCTGATATTCCTAAATTTAATGGAAATCCGAGCGAAGACCCATCGAATCATGTGATGACCTTTCATATATGGTGTTCATCAAACACTCTCAATGATGATTTGATCAGGCTTCACCTCTTTCAGCGAACACTAACTGGTCCAGCAGCAAAGTGGTATATCGAATTGCCTAGAGCTTCATTTGATAGCCTTAGTACCCTAGCCACAACCTTTTTAACCCATTTTAAGTTACCTATAAGATACGAAACAGGAACTGAGCTACTTACCAATTTCAAACAAATGACGGCCACTCACATATCCGATCATATTCATGAATGGCGACGTCATCATAGGATGGTAAAAACGTATGTTCCTGATCAGCTATTGGCTGAATGGTTTATTAAGTTGCTATTACCTACTATTACAGAAGATGTGGCAAAGGGAGGAGTCGTAACCGAAGAGAAAGTTATTGCTCATGCACAATATCTAGACTTGATCTATACTCAGTCTGGCACGCTCTACGATAAAATCTCTGATGCTCCTAGACCAGAATTTTTCGTTCCTCCGCCTCCTAAATCAAACAAAGACTCTCATTTCGGCGATGGCGTGATAGGCACGACAAGCACTAAAACCGTAAAGACTACATCGATTCAAAATGCAAATGAGTAACTTCTCGCCTCGGAAGTAAATGTCGTGTTGACAGACAAAGGCAAAGAACCCAAGCAACCAGGAGGCAAGAAGAACAAACAAGGGAAGAAGAAAAACCAGGAGGACTCATCTCCTAAAAAATCTTCTGCAAACCCTTCTGGGAATAGGAAACCAAAAACTCCATGTCATATATGTGACGAGGATCACTGGACCAGTGAGTGTCCATATAAATATGAACTTAGAAAATCCTTCAAAAGTTCAAAAACCTTGGTTGTATTGACTGATCCGTTTGCAAATCCAGGAACAAATCTGGTTGCTAGTGAAAATGCTTCCCCGTCCCAAGTGCTAGTGTTGTCAGTTTCAAAGCAACTGAATGATGCTCTCATATCGACAAGGAGTAAAGATTACGGGAATCCACAGATGTTGAACAGCAAGGATAATGATCAACCTAGTAGTTCAACAACAAATTCGACCGAAGTTGTGCCACCCATCATTCCTGAATTAACAATAAAACCGCCAAACGGAGTAGTACACAAAGCAATGTTTAATCCTCATGCCCGAGCAGCACAACACTATAATATAGTGGAGCATTTAGCCCAATCGCCCTCCGCGATGTCGACTCTTGAGGTATTGCAAAATTGCCCCTCCTAAAAGCAGGATTTATTATCAGCAATAGGTGGGATTGACCCAATGGATTCCAATCTTGTATCTTTTAATCACAAAGGATACGGCCCTCAGCTACCAGCTCAACTAGCTTTCCTCATTCAAGTGAAAGCCCTCAACAAAACTGTTCATAGAACAATTATTGATGAGGGGGCATCCACATGTATCATGTCGATGAGTTGCTGGAACACTCTAGGGTCTCCGTCCTTGTCGCAATCATCGACGACATTGAAAGCATTTGATGGACAAACATACACCCCGTATGGAATATTAAGTAACTTGCAAGTCGAACTGGGGGCAAAACAATAGAAATCGATGTTGAAGTCATCGACGGAAACCTCGATTACAACATCCTACTGGGAAGACCCTGGATATATGCCATGGCAGCAGTTGTGTCGACCTACTTTAGGAAAATTTCATTTCCTTCCCAAGGAGGAATTACAATAATCGACCAACAAACTTTTCTCCCCAACAATTCGTAAGTTACAGGAAGCATTCTGATGATCCATGGAAGCCCTAGCATGCTTCACAATATCAGAGTAGGCCTACTAAAAGACCCCACATTAATGGGAACTTTTACTCTACCGCCTCCAACCAATTCGGCGAAAGTGGCTAATGTAGGAACCTAAAATATGATATCTTCCATTCAAAAGATGTCAGAAAATGATGTTAAAATGGATCCTCTGCAATTTTTGCCTCTAACCCCACTGGAAATATTATAGCAATCAATGTTTTCACATGGGAGGCAAATCCGTATCAATGCTCATCAAGAATTTGGATATATAGGTCTAAAGAATATGGTACCCCTTCAGATCCTTGGTCGCAAGTACACTCTATAGACGAAGGAATCATTCAATCGATGATGATTGATGGGGCACCATGGGAAGATTACCACCATCATTCCCATCTTCTGAATTGGAAAGAAGATAATTCCAACAACCTACACCATCCTTCATTGTTTGAATTTTTGACGAATACTGTAAATACGGTGGATTCTGAGAGAAACCTATCCAATATCAAAGAGACTATTGCCATAAATTTCTCGACCAAAACAGATGTTGTAGACAATATTCATGTTGGCAAATCTCGTTCTTCTTCAGAACTGGAAATATATAGCGCTCTCTTTTGTGAGTTTAGAGATGTCTTTGCTTGGTCATATGATGAAATGCCAGGTACTGACTCAAGCATAGTTGAACACGAAATTAAGATGTATCTAGATGTCAAAGCGGTACGACAACAGCTACAGCAAGTGCACCCTAAGAAAGTCGTTTCCATCAAGGTAGAAGTTGAAAAACTCCTCCATGCTGGTTTCATTTACCCCGTTCCTCTAACCAATTAGGTATCGAATATTGTTCCTGTGATGAAAAAACAAGGAACGATTAGAGTGTGCGTCGATTACAGGGATGTAAATCAAGCTTGTCCGAAATAAAACTACCCTACACCCTTTATTGGCCAGATAATTGATGAATGTGCCGGATGCGAAATATTTTCGTTTTTGTATGCATTTTCCGGGTATAATCAAATAAATATCCACCCACAAGACCAGTCAAATACTACATTCAATTGTCCATGGGGCACATTCGCATATCGCAAGTTACCCTTTGGTTTAAAGAACGCAGGGGAAACTTTTCAGAGAGCTATGAACTATGCTTTCCATGACATCAAAAACATCGTTCAACCATATCTCAATGATCTTCCAGCTCATTCGTGAAAGCGGACCGATCATCCGCGCCATTTGAGAGCGATATTTCTATGTTGCCGACATTACAAGATATGACTCAATCCACACAAATGCGTGTTTTGTGTTAGTTCTGGTTGTTTACTTGGCTTCATGGTCTCAAAGGATGGGATTCGTCTCGACCCATAAAAGGTTCAAGCAATCATCGATTTGGCTCCACCTTCAAACATGCTTCAAATTCAGAAGCTCGAAGGGAAAGCAAAATTCCTTAGGAGGTTCATTCCAAATTACGCCGAACTAGCTAAAGGTTATACTTGTCTATTGAAAAAAGAAGTACCCTTCATTTGGGGTCAGGTCGTGCAAGCCTCATTTGATGCTTTTAAAGTAATCTCTAATACAAGTGTCGTTAATGTATGCTCCTGATTATCAAAAAGACTTTAACCTGTATCTGGCTGCAGCAGATATGACCATAGCAATGGTTTTAGTTCAAGAGGATAATGGAATTGAACATCCTATATATTATTTAAGCCAAAACTTAAATGATACTGAAATGAAATACTCCTATGTTGAAAAGCTAGCCCTAGCAGCTGTTCAAGCGATACAGAGATTTCAACACTACGTCCTCTTCACAAAAACTACCATTTTATCAGATTGCAACCCCATGACTTAAATATTGTCGCAACAGTTGCTGGGGGGAAAATATTCAAAATGGATAGCAATTCTACAAGAGTTTGATCTGGAATTCAAACAATCCAAATCAAATAAAGCCCTGGTATTCGTGAAGTTACTATGTGATCTTCCATCGTCTTCCAACGATGCGATATCCGAAGAAGCAATCGTGGATGAAAATTTGTTTCTGATATCTTCAAGCGATTTGTGGTACAGAGATATAATCATCTATCTCTAGACACAAACATATAGGTCCAATACCTCACGCTTCCAACAATGACATATTCGATACCAAGCGAAAGACTACGTGATCGTCGGTGAAACCCTTTACCGTCGCGGTATCGATACAGTTCTGCGTAGGTGCCTCACCCATGAGGAGGCCGAAAAAGTCCTTAATGATTGTCATTCAGGTGCATGTGGGGGGTATCAATCTGGTTATGCTACAGCACAAAAACATTTGTGAGTAGGATACTTCTGGCCAACAATGTTCAAAGATTGCATAACCACAGTTAGAAGTTGCCATGCTTGCCAAATTTTCGATAGAAAAACCAGAAGACCACCCGCACCACTACAACCAATAGTTGTTGTTGGGCCATTCACCAAATGGGGCATAGATTTCATGACATGTAACCCCACCTCGTCCGGGGGGCATGGGTATATTATAGTCGCGCTAGACTATTTTACCAAATGGGCCGAGGCGATGCCTACATTAAACAACAGCGACGAAACGGCTACCCTTTTATTTTTTAATCACATAGTCTCCAGATTCGGCATTCCACAGGCCATAGTCACAGATCATGGATCACATTTTCGCAATCACATGATGGTTGAGTTGGCTGCCAAATTAGGACTGTCCCATGGCAGCTCTACTCCGTATTATCCGCAAGCTAATGGATAGGTTGAGGCGATCAACAAGGTCCTGAAGTGCACATTGCAAAGGATGATCGGAGTCCAAAAACAGAGTTGGCACCTGATCCTGTACTCGGCCTTGTGGGCATACCGTACATTGGTAAGAAATGCGACCGGATTTACACCTTTTCAACTTGTCTACGGTCTGGAAGCAATCTTACCTGTTCAATGTGAAATCTCGTCCCTCAAACTCACAGTCGACCTTCTCCCCGGAACTTCAGAAGAAGAAGCTCATTTCTTGGAACTAATCCAATTGGATGAAACCCGTCATCATGCCACCTCGGCTAACGAAGCTCATAAGAAATGACTCAAAGCACAGTTCGACAAAAATGTCAAACTGCGCATCTTCTCAGAAGGTGACCTGGTCTTACTTTACGACCAGGAATCCGATAAGCTGGGAGCAGGGAAATTCAAATTGTTATGAATGGGTCCTTATATTGTTAAACTTGTATTAGCAAAAGGAGCCTATGAGTTGATGGACTATGATGGGATTCCATTCGCGCAACCTCGCAATGGGTTGTACCTCAAGCATTACTATGCTTAATTCCGCATAGTAATCCTCATGCTTTTGTTACATTTTTGTTTTCGCCAAGAGAAAATTATTTTGGTTAGGTAATCCACTTTTTGCATTCGTTGTAGATGTCGAACCTATTGGAATCATTCTCTGGATATGTCGATGGAGTGAGTCGTAGTTCACGGAACCTGTCTTTTGCGGCATGGACCATTTTCAATCCCAGCGGCGAGTTAATAAGTTTCAGAGGGGTATGTATTGGTCGGTCGACGAAAAATATCACTAAATACAACGCATTGATAGAACTCCTCTCTGATGCCATCACACATGGCATATGCCAACTTGTCATCAGACTAGACTCACAACTCATCATTCTACAACTCACTGGCATCTATTCCATGCGGAATCCAACTATCTATCGCATGTTCCTAAGAGTCAGAATTTTGGAAAGATAGTTCAATTTCATTCAATATCAACATATTTCCAGAAGTTTAAACACATTAACAGACTCATTAGCAAATTATGTGTTAGATAGACATTTGCGACATTTATAAAAAGAAGCATCACATCAATATATGCAGTAGGATCATGTAACTTAACCAAAATAAAGCTCCGAAAATCAAAAATATATACATAATTGTTTATAGTTTATACATGATGTTCTGTAACCAAGAAAAAATTTGTCAAATGACCCAAAACTAAAAATGCTAGGGGGCACCCTAGTCTAATGGTGCTGGTGATAACAAGTCACCGCCTGTGCAATCATGCGTAAAAGCCTAGTCCATCGACTCAGCACTCCAGTAGTATGTCGTTGCAACCGCAAAAGCAACTCGTTGGCCCTCACATCTAGGATACCAAGGGTAAGACCCTTGATCTGGTCCTGTAGTGCTGAAAGAGTCTCGACCACGTCAAGGTCGCAAAGGATGGCCCTCCCAACAACCTCTCCTACTTGAGCAGCCGCTGGGTCACTGCGGCATATTGCCGGTCGAATTGGTCCAATATCTGCATGGCACATGAGTTTTAATTATTCTAGGGCAAAAAAAAAACATAAGAACATTATAAAGAACAATGAATAGAGGTCGGAAGATTTACCCATAGCACCCCACTGCTCGCCAACCGACAGCACCAAATCTAGGTCACCCCGGAAATCCATGCCAGCATATGGAAACCTGGCATAAACCATCTCTTGACGATCAAAACACTTGAATAAAGTATCAGAAAAGGAAATTTGAGGCTGGCCAACATGCCTAGACATGAGTTCAACCCATCTCTACATCCGTGGTTCAGTCGGTGGAGGTAGGCCAAGTGAGATGTACTGCAACTGCATCAGTGGGATTCTCTCCAAAGCAGAAGTGGTCAAACTAGAACCATAGCCAAATTTATTGGATCTTCCGCTGTTCACCTTGGTCACTTGTTCTTTCATCACAGAGAGTACTGCATCACACCAGTTGAACACCTTTGGTTCAAGGCATTCCAAAGCATACTGCATGTAAGACCTATTAGCTATGTGAAGAGCAGAACTACTAGCCAGTCTAGCAAAAGTGAACAGAATGGTCCACAAGGGCCGGTCAGTGACATCTCGGATATTGATCTTGTCGTCCGTACTTGGTTGAGATCCCTCTCTGTAGTGCCGACGAATATACTCCCTCACGGACTCAACCCCACGGGCGGAGCTTGATAATGAGAGAGGGGCACCATGTCTCAATAAAACGGTTAGAAAATAGATGTCCACGATAGTCAAGGGGACCGATTTCCCCCTAATCTGGAACACCTAGTTGATAGGATACCAGGCATTGACGAAATATTGCAACAAGCTGATTTGTTGCCTCATGCTAGAGATACAGAAAAACTTCAACAAGCCACAGTTCCGCAATGCAGCTACGATGCCCAGATCATGTAAAGCAACAGCGTCCTCTTCTTCATGCTCACGTTCTTGCCATGTAACAACCATTTTGCTCTGATGAATCTCTGAAAAACAAACAAGAGAAGAGTCAGGATCTTCATTTGGTAAAAAACAGGCAAAAATCTATGAGAAAACTATGCAAAAAATGTCCTCCCTGCGCTCATCGTACCCCAGTAAGTGTACTGGGATAGATGCATACTGACCAATCAGTGAGAAGACTAGTATGCATCGCACCTTTCGATTAAGGAAGGGTGCGATGGTGTCAAGGTGAGTTGTTTAAACCCCAGAGGCTCAGTAGAGCAAGGAAACAGGCTCAGAATTCAAAAAGAAAAGAATGCAATTGAAGAGCACAAGTTTAGCTCCTACCTGGTCCAAGTGGCGTCAGGAATCGTCCACAGAATTACCTAGAATCATCTGGTGAAAATCGAGGGGAAAAGCACCTCCAAAGCTCCAACAAACCAAGTTCAAATGAAATGGTAAAATGAGAGGTAAATGTCACTTTTAATTTACCATGCATGTAACTCGAGTAAAATATTAGCGTTCTTAACCCATTTATCAAGCATAAGTTTTCATTTCTAATCGGTTTGATGAAGCAAACGAACAGGTAGTACAATCTTTGAAAGAACAAAATTCTAATGGTGAATCAAGGACTCAATGACCATTATCATGAGTAGTTTTAGCACATAGTTCAAGCTTGTTAAAAAATAAATATAAGTCATGAGCAAATGTTTCCCCCAGCATTTAAGCTCATTAAAAAATGAACCGATCAATAACCATTATGAATGCCTTATCGCCAGCTTTTGAGCCTTGGTCGTGTTCTCATCGTCACCTCCACTCTGTTTTTAGCCAGTCATTAACCTCCATTTGATTGTTTACCCTTTCAAGGAACATCTACAAAGAGTGATTCTATTAGCCATCCTTGTGACACTGCCGTGATTGGAAAATTCCAAACCTTACCTGGAATCAACTGCTACCTGAAATCATCACTTGTTCCTCGAAAACAAGTCTCCTTTAAGCTCGTTTACACTGACGCATAAAATATGAAAAGATTTCCGAGCGATTCGCCTCTCCGGCTCGTTAAAGTCATCGGAAATGCCATCCCTCCTCTAGATTTTAATCTTTTTGGACCTGAGGGATTATTACACAAAAAGATCGAGCGCTTGTCTTGTTCGGCTCGTTAAAACTATCGAAAATTCATCCCTTTCATATTATTTTACACTTTTTCAGACTTAAGGGATTACATAACGAAAAAGAATCTTTGGAGTCTTCTTTCTGTCCCTTTCAGACTCTCTAAAATTGAAAAGGAACGAGTTATCTTTGTCGTTAAACTCGTTAAAACCGTACGGCGACAAACGCGTCCAAATGGACGAGAACGAGTTTCACTGTCGCTAGGCTCGCTAAAATATAGCGACAGGTTTTCCCGAAGGGCGGATTATAGAACAAGCATATGTTATCCTCCTCAAGCTTGACAAAAATAAAGAGGTACTGAGCAATGACTGGGGAAAATTGGGAAGAAAACTTGAAAAAACTTTATTGGTAGCAAGTCGCTCTTGAACATGACATTTTCCTTCCGCATCCAAGCCAGTTTGGGTTGATTCATTCACTGGTCATCACCATTAGTCCATCACACCAACCATCTTTGGGGTTAACGCTACCAATCCATCCTTAGTGTCGTCGATATGTTCAAGAGAAGTCATTCAGAAAATTCGCCTGTGTCTCACCCACTGCAATACATTCATGCTCCATTCTTTCATGACCGCCACTCTAAACCCTATATCGTCAGATTTTTTTCACCTCCAAAAATAATTTGCTTTGTTCCGTGTCGTTGATGTGGGATTCATTAAGGCCCTCCTACAACGGGTCACCTCTTGTCGACATCAGCTCATTATCCAAGAAGTTGACTTAGGAACAACCCTTTCAATACTTTGAAGCTTGCATGCCTCAATGGCAAGTTTCTCACTTTCAGCGACAAGTTTACATTAATGGCCTTCGACCGAGAGATTTTGCGTGGTGTTCGACGCCAAGTCCTTTTCACACCACGTGAATTGTATTGTAGTACCTTGAGGGTCATTGTCATTATTGGTGATTCCTCTCGCGCCTGTTAACAGCTTACATCATTGGCTGGTAATCAAGTGATGTCTTTCCATGTTCGACTCCAGAACATTTTTCACATGGGTCGACTTGTACTCCGAGTGAAGATTGAACGTGTTTTGAAGACCCCGGATCTAGTTTCATCCATCCGGGATGCGATATATTCAGGAATATAAAAACATCAAATGTACATCGTTGTCAAACAGATGATCATCCAAATCAAAGGATGATGAGTCTGAATCATCAGTCTGCCACACAGACGATTGTCTATCCTATGTACATGAAAATGAATTTATAAGCTGACCATGGGAATGCCCACCTCAGCTAGATCATGAAAAAATATTTTCAATATAATGTATTGTATTGTATCTTATTACAGGTCGCCTCCAAGCTCGAAAAAACTTCAGATCCTCATGGTAAATCATTTCACCTGACATCAAAAAGATTAACAACCTCATGCTTTAGGGGGAAACTATTATAGACATTTTTGGGCACTTCAACCCCAATCATAAATGTCCATAAACTGAGGGCTCCTAAGTCCCTAAAAGTGTTGATTCACTGCCTAAAGGAACAAGGTCAGCTGATTACATCATCTCCCATAAGTTCTCCACTGAAAACTACTCATAAATGGTCAAAACTGGACCATACTGAAAACCCAATGCAGAGGGTGCGATGCATATCACCTTCCCAGTGTAGAAGGTGTGATGCATACTGAATGGCTCCTCTGTAGGGTGCGATGGTTAGGAATGGACAAATGGTAGGGACAAAATGTGAGGTGGAAGATCATGGAATCTTCTAGAAGCTTCCCCTTTGACACTTGCCTCTCTGTTTTCGACTAGGGATGAGTAAGAGATCACCATTCTCCAAGTGGAAGCAGGAACTAT
>APFE030632896.1:695-32903 GCA_000404065.3 Pinus taeda | reverse complement strand
AAATTTGATCCAGACTCGGGACGGGAGGGTGCATGGCATGCAGGCAGACATAGCCAAGTTTCAGAACAGGTTTACAGCCCTACAGGACAGAGGGCTACCCAGTTTGGAAGAGGCAGGAATGCTTCTCTCTTATGAGAAGTATGTTAAGAGATTGAGTGCTGTTTCAGCCATGCAGATTGCTGAGGCTCCAGGATCATCTACAGCAGGCCCATTAACAGGACGAGGCCTTTTTGATAAATTAGATGATCTCTTTTTTATTAAAAATGAGGTGGCACATCTGTTTGACAAGCCTCCAGATTTTTACAAGTACACAGAGGCTGATGAGACCATTGGGGCAATTTTGAAACACCAGCTTCCCCATCCAGAAACATGGCAGGACCTGGTAAGGCTAATTTTGAATCAAAGCTAAAAAGAAAACCATTGCAGCATAATCTCCTTTTGAGCCTACAGGTGGCTGAAGTCAGCACAACAGGCATGAAGACGCTGAGCCCACTCAGCACAGGTACACAGCATCAGCATCAGCATCAACATCAACAGGTACAGGCGACAGGAGCAAGAAAGATACAGAAAATCAGAAATGACAAGAGTACTTCAACACCAAATTTAATGAAAAACTGCGCAAGTTAACCCCGTAGTGTCCGAAGGTCAACAAGTTATCTTGTCAGGAGTTAATTGCTTTAAAAGAAACTTGTACACTTGTAATAAATTTTCACCAACTTTCTCTGTAGCATTGTAAGGGTTTTTTCCTCTCAGATGACCTAATTCCTGAGGGATTTTTGTGTAAGGAACTTCTATATATTCCCCCTCGCGTTTGTTTAGAGGGGTTGGACGCTGGATGTAAGAAGAACTTCATTATCCTTTCTGATACTCTTATGGTGTAAATGCTCAGACTGCTAATACAAATGGTGATGAGATTTCTCCAAATATTGTCTTTCATGATGGCTTGCTGGTGTATATTTTGCGTTTACAGGATTCCGGTGTATCTCGTGGAACAATAAGTTTTCTTTTCGCCCTCTATTACATGTATGTTTGTCACTTTTCCATTATGTTTTCACTGTTGTTCCTATGTTCCAAACTAAATGGCTAAGAAGAAGAATAGTTGCAGGATTTAATATCTGAAATACCCTGAGCTCAATCTTAGTCATTCTTTATGTTTTCTTCAGTTATAGTATTTAAAGATTGATTCTTAAGTGCCACCTTTAATACTAGATCACCTCGTCTCCTTCACACCAGTCAGCTCAAGTAAAGAATTCTTAAGTGCTCTTTGCTAAGTTGTTCATTGTTTCACGCTCAGCCATAACACATTGTTTTACAGTATACCTATAGGCCCTGCAAACGCATCTGCGTCTCAGTCAAGATATCAAGGGAACAGCACTCAAAGACCCCATTGCCCAATGGACTAGTTTTCCTGAACACAGAGTCTAAGAGATATTAGAAGCATCCTTCCCAACCAAACATTCCAACAACCAAAAACACATCCTACCTAGCCTAAAACCTTCACTGCAAGCAGTGACCATACCACATAGAGAGAGCCCTCTCTGACTGCAGCTGGGCTAGAAGCTGCAGCCCAAAGTTGGTTAGTGGTTACCCCGGCCGTATCCTCTTGGGAGTCAAAGAGGACAACCTGGGTGCTAACACTTTCTACTCTACAATGAGAGCATTTTCCTATTGTACTTCCAGTTGTTGCACTTGTAGTTGTGCTTCCGCATATGTCTCTATTTTCTCTTTTTGGGCTTCCTTCTTTGACTCTTCCTCTATTTCTGTACTAACCTGTTCTACTGCAAACAAGTTATCTTCAACTGTCTCACCAAATAACATCATGTCAATATGTTGTTTTCACTGCATCACCTGCAACCATTCATCATTAGCCAAATTCTCTTCATCAAATTTTACATTAGCAATATTAATTGCTTTATTCACCTTAGCATAGACTGCTCCAGTGGCAGTTTCATTATTTTTAACAAGCTTTGTTGCCGGATTATTTCATTAGCAAGCTCTGTTGCTGGATTTACTAAACTTTCATCAGCAAGCTCTATTGCTGGATTCACCAAACCTTCATCAGCAGGCTTTGTTGCTGGAATCACCAAATTTGCCTCCACCTTTGGTTGTGCACAGTGGGGTTCTTGAGCATCTACGTGCTCCTTCTCTCTTGCTTCTGCAAGTTCTTCACAAACATCATCCATGGGTGACTAAGCACAGTGGGTTTCAACAATGCATTCATCTAGATGTAGATTTTCTTCTATAGATCCACCTTCATCTTCAACTTCAATACTCCCCCTTGGATAAAAACACCTTTCAAGGGTATCACAAGCCTCCTTGGTTGTCTTGCCTTTTGAAATCAGGGGTAGAATGTTGTCATCGACATATTCTTTTAGGGATTTCAATGCAAAGGCATCCTTTTGCCTCTTCACTTCTAGATCTAAAAATATCTCAAACATCTCCTACTGTCGCATTTACTTTCTTAGCCTTTTTGCTTTTCCCATTTCTCAATCAATTTTTAACAAAGAAAATGTAGCTCCCTTTTTTTAATTCCCTCCTTTAAAAGAAACTTCTTTTACACAACATTACATTATTCCTTTTTCCAAATCACGTGGAACCTATAAAAAACCCTCTTTTAAATAATTTCATAAGCCCTTTTAAAATATCACATGAGCAGTTTTTTAAATCATAATGTTTTCCATTACATCATCCCTCTTCAAAACTTAAAAAAAAAAAAAATTGACTTTTCACCTTATGCGCCCTTCGATTTCCTTTTCACGAAGAATGAACCATGGACGAGAATGGGATGTTCTTGGATTACTTTTGCATGATTGTCCTTGGCGTTTGGGACAAAGCTTTGGCTCCAAGCTCATTACTTGTTGATTGGAATGCCGTTAGAACTCTTCTAGACAGAGGTCGATCTTTCTTTCGAGCCGACCTAGGACCTTCATTACTGGCACATGCGAACACTTAGTTAGAGCATTCACTAACATGCAAGGCTTCAACATTGGAATCTTCACCAGATTGGCGTCTTTGACTGTCCATGCATGTATGGGACTACATGAAAGATCCTTTCTACACGATTTACTCCTTGATTTTCTCCTCCTTTCACTCTGCAACTAGATAGTTCTCTCCAAAACTTACTATGGGACTACATGCAAGATCCTTTCTGCATAATTTACTCCCTAATTTGCTCCTCCTTTCACTCCGCAACTGGCTAGTTCTCTCTAGAACTTGTTGTAGGTGTCGAATCTTCTCAGTGATCACCACTATGGTGCATGACCTTGGGATCTTCACCCAGTAATGCTATATCATGAGCATTGTAACCTATTTTCTGAATCAATCATTCTTTTTTTTTTCTTTCGATTCTTTTAGTGTTTTTGTTCTGCAAAGCTATGTGTTCAACCCTTACTAGCTAGATTCATCTGTGAAGGTTTTCTAACACATTTACATGGTATCAAAGCCCCCAGGTTGCTAGATAAAAGGTGCACTAATACTTTATTTTGCAGGTATTATAGCTTGGAGATTGAAGATTGACAGAAAAATGGAGTTTCCCAAAACATCGATCCTAACACCGTACAACTATCAAAAATGGAAGGACCAAATGGCTCAATACCTTTGTCAAAAAGGGTTGTACAGGATTACCATGGCTACAGAAGTGGAACCCACTTCAGCCATAGAGAAATCCAAGTACTTCAACTGCATGGATGAGGTCCACAGATCCATATGCATGTGCATCTCCCCAGAGTTACAGTTTCATCTATCTTCCTACAGTACTCCCAATGAGATTTGGAAAAAGGCTGAAGAACTCTATGGGAAATAGGATGAGATGAAAGGACATTTGCTCGAAGTGGAGCTGCTCTCATTAGATCCATGGAACTATGACAAAATTCAAGACTCCCAGGTATAATGATCCATTGCTGCAACTCAAGGGTTGTGGAATTGACAAATCCAAGGAGGAGAGTCGCCAAGTTCTCTCTATTATGTCAAAGCTCAGACCAGAATACTCGGTCTTTGTGTCTACATTTCATTTAGTAAGGCTCGCAGCAAGTAAATCCTACACTATGCCTTCTCTCATAGAGTTCATGGATTCCCACACTTTTGAGAAAGATAAACTCAATGGCATGGGGAAAATCAAACCTCCAAAAGTGCATGCACTTGCTGTGCATGATGGCATCCACAATAAAAATCATAGATCTGATTCAAATCAAAAAAATCAGAAGCAAAAAGATAAAGGAAAAGTGCATTCCCATCTAAAGAAGGGTACACCAAGCCCTTCAATGACTCCTTCGGCTCCAGAAATGAGAAAGGGAAGAAAGGAGACAAATGCACCTACTGTCACTGAGGATTCCATATGGAATCCTCCTGCATGAAGGAAAAAATTGACCAAATGGTAGAAATCCTTCAGAAGCACAACTTTGGGGACCACAACTGTCAGGGCGCCAAGAAGAAAAGTGAGGATCCGCCACATGGGAAAGGTAACAATTTTCATGCTTTAGTTGCAATTAACTCTTCCCTTGATACATGGATTATAGATTATGGTGCATCACATCATATGGCTGCTGCAAAGGAAGTCTATTACTCTTTCGATGCATGAAAAGGACCTCCCATCCTCATGGGATATGACTCACCTATTGAGGTCATCGGAAAAGGTAGAGTGGAACTTTTACACAGAAGCTTTGAAGATGTTCTTCATGTTCCAAAACTTTTGGCAAACCTACTTTTAGTTTATCAGATCACTCATTTTGGCACCTAAAAGAGAGTGGAATTCACTCCAGATGTAGTGGACATATATGGCCTACATAGCAGCTCCAAAATTGCAACTAGTGAGGTAAACAATGGAGCTAGACCATATGCATTTTCTGAATTTATTGAATTTGAATCCTCCTTATTGCTTACACATGTTGATGATAGTAGTAGGCTTTGGCACGAGAGGTTTGGTCACTTAAATTATAGCTATATGCAGCAGTTAAGCAAGCATGAGATGGTGGAAGGCTTGCTAAATATCAGTTTCTCCAAAGGAGTTTGTGAAGGGTGTGTCCTTGACAAACATCCCAGAGAAAAGTTTGACACCGGCAAGACTCATAGAGCATCCTCTCGTCTAGATCTGATCCATAGTGATCTCATGGGGCCTTTTCCTCATCCTTCAAACAACAAAGCAAGGCATGTGCTTACATTTATTGATGATTTCTCATGGTATACTTGGGTGTATCTTCTTAGGTCCAAATCTGAAGTTTTTGCGCACTTTGAAGATTTCAAAGCACTAGTTGAGACACAATCAGAGAGAAAGATCAAAGCCCTCTGTACATACAATGGGGGGTAATATGTTAATATGTCACTTCAGAACCTTTGCCTTGAGCCCGACATACAGTTGCAGTACATAGTTCCATATACTCTGCAGCAGAATGGATTTGCTGAGAGAAAGAACCAATCTCTCAAAGAGATGGCTTCCTACATGCTGCACGCTAAGTCACTACGTCATAAGCTATGAGCTAAAGCACTTAATTGTGCTAACTACACCTAGAACAGATCTCATCATAGGTCTTTCAAGGATCAAACCCCCTTTGAGGCTTGGAGCGACACTAAACTGGAGGTCACCCACTTATGTGTTTTTGGCTCCCCAGCATGGGCCAGGATCCTCTCTGAAAAGAGGAAAGATCTTGATCCATAGAGCATTGAATGCATATTTGTTGGATACCCTGATGGTGTGAAGGGATACCGACTCCTAATTTCGTCTATGGACAAGCTCATCATTGAGCGAAGTGTCAAATTTGAGGAGAGTCTCTCACATGCACCTCAATTGCCGCATGCAAACACCTTTTATCTATGTCATGTCCGAGATGATGACTGAGTACACTTAGATGCCAAGGTAGAGCATGCAGATGTAGAGATAGAATCTTCAAATACAAATCCAATGCATGCATATAATGATCCACATCGAAGCCCAGATCGGGCTTTTGGCAGTGAATTAACTTCCCTTGTCGTGAATTAAAGAACAAGGAGCTTAAGTGAGATATATGCATAAGACCACCTAGTTGCTAAAAATGGTCTTGTGGGGGATAATTCTGATCCACAAAGGAATAGCTCAGAGTTTATTGAGCCTCCTCTTGCCCTCACTGCCACTGAACCAATGCCATCCTGGCATTGTCATTTGGTTCAGTCTTCTGATCCACAGTCTTATGCTGAGGCTGTTGGGCATCCCTCTTGCGAATCCTCCATGGAGGAGGAGAACAACTCCCTCCTCGAGAACCAAACTTGGGATCTGGTCCCCCTTCCTTCAAGAAGGAAACTTTTCTGATGAAAATGGGTCTACAGGACCAAGAGTGCTGCAGATGGAAGAATAACCAGACAAAAAGCCAGGCTAGTAGCCAAAGGCTTCCAGCAAGTGCATGTCATTGATCATGATGAGACCTTTGCTCTAGTAGTAAAGATGGATTCCATACTCCTTGCACTTTCCATTGCGGATGCCCAGGGGTGGGAAGTACATCAAATGGATGTGAAGAATTCCTTTCTTCATGGAGACCTATCTGAGGAGATCTACATGGAGCAACCACATGGTTTCATTAAAGATTCTTCTTTAGTTTGTAGACTGAAGAAGTCCCTCTACGGCCTTAAGTAGGCCCCGAGAGCTTGGTATGCGAAGATGGATTCTTTTCTCTTACCACAAAACTTCGAAATATGTAAGTCTAATCCGAATGTTTACATGCTCAGGACACGTGATTCTCTTCTTATCTTAGTTTTGTATGTGGATGATTTCCTGATCACCGGTAGCTCGGCTTTAGCCATTGTTGTAGTCAAGAGGACCTTGCATGATAGGTTATTGATGACGGACATGGGTCCATTACACTTCTTTCTTGGTCTTGAGATCAGCCAGGATGCCACCAGCATCAAACTCTCTCAGGCTAAGTATTCACGAGATCTCCTCGAGAGATTTCACATGACTAACTGCAACCCAGCACTGACTCCTTTTCTATCTAGGGTTCACCTTGACAATGGAGGTGACACTCCATTAGTTGACAGTACTCTCTACTGATAGCTAGTGGGGAGCTTACTATACCTCACCCAGTCTAGACCAAATCTCTCATATGCAGTAGGGGTAGTTTCTAAATACATGCAGGAGCCACATGAGCTACACTGGAAAGCTGCCAAGCGCATCCTCTGATATGTGCAAGGCACCATCACCTTCGGGATTCACTATGTATAAGGCATTGCATTGAATCTCCTTGGCTTCACAGATTTTGATTGGGTGGGCGACAGCATTGATCACAAGTCCACATCCAGATATTCACTCAGTCTAGGGGATAGCCCTATCTATTAGTCGAGCAAGAAGTAGGCTGCTATTTCTCTCTCTTTCGCTAAGGCTGAGTATAGAGGAGTAGTCAACATCACCATGCAGGCTCTATGGCTACAACACTTCCTCACTGATTTTGGCATCCAGTTCCACCAGCCCACTGTCATCTAGTGTGACAACCAGAGCACTCTCAAATTTTTGTAGGGATCTAGTACAGCAATAGCAGACGAGGCACATAGAGATCCATATGCACTAAATCAAAGACTTAGTACATGATCAGGTCATTGATTTTTAGTTCTATCCTTCAGCAGAATAGACTGCAGACATCTTCACCAAGACATTCACTAAGCAGAAGTTTCGCTCTCTGTGTGATCGTCTTGGAGTGAAGGACACAGTTGCTTAGCAACTACCTTTTCTTCCTCTTTTCTTTTGATTACATTGTATTTTGAGCGGGGGTTTTGCCCACGAGGTTTTCCCTCTTTCCTAAATTTTAGTACAAGTTGGATTATATTTTGGGTGACCTTTGGCCTTAGTTGCTAGGGCCCATTTTCTATTTTTCTCCATAGTGGTATTCAAGGGGGTGTTGGAGATACTACACACCTAGGACCTTCATTACTGGCACATGCGGACACTTAGTTAGAACATTCACTAACATGCAAGGCTTCAACATTGGAATCTTCACTATATTGGCACCTTTGACTGCCCATGCATGAATGGGACTACATGAAAGATCATTTCTACATGATTTACTCCCTTATTTGCTTCTTATTTCACTCTGCAACTGGCTAGTTCTCTCCAGAACTTGCTATGGGACTACATGCAAGATCATTTATGCATGTTTTACTCCCTGACTTTCTCCTCCTTTCACTCTGCAACTGGCTAGTTCTCTCCGGAACTTATTGTAGGTGTCAAGTCCTCTCATTGATCACCACTATGGCGCATTACCTAGGGACCTTCACCCAGTAATGCTATATCATGAGCATTGTAACTTATTTTTTGAATCAATCTTTATTTTTTGTTCTTTCAATTATTTTAGTGTCTTTGCTCTGCAAAGCTGTGCGTTCAACCTTTACTAGCTGGATTCATCTGTGTAGGTTTTCTAACACATTTACACTCCAGCTGCTATAGTCTTTTACGAAGGAACTGGACACATTTTTCCCCCTTAACGTTTTGTGGGATGATCAAAGGTCGCGTTCTAACTCTTTTGTTAATAGTGAATGGTAGCGTTAGTGCTCTAATGCTTGTTCCTCTGATTTCTCAGTGTTAGTGGTGTTATTAACGCACTGGTTTAACATAGGGAAAGCGTTAATTTCCCCAAAAAAAATTCTTCAATCTATGTCACCTTGCCGTAGCTGGCTTTTGGTTTTCTTGCTGTTTCTTTGCAAGCTTCTTCAATTTTTTGTTGCTCTCTCAAAGAGGCTTACACTTTCTCTTCACTCACATTGCTGCTCTCTCAAAGAGGCTTACACTTTCTCTTCATTCATGTTGCTGCTCTCTCACGGAGTCTTATGCAATCTCATCTCTCTCTGTTGGTCTCATGGAGTCTTATACAGGCTGAACTCTGATACCATGAAAAATATTGAAGAGAACAAAATGTGGAGCATAGGACTTTCTCTTCTCAGTATTACAAATCACTTAAATAAGATTACATTGGAAACATCACTAATAAATGACTGGAGTTAAACTCGACTAACTCAAACTAAACTAGGACACTTGGAGAGATGGTTTTGACACCTAACAGGTGGTTGGAATTGGATTTTCCAACAATGGTAATCATCCCAACATTATAGTGAGAAATATGCATGCAACCAATTATCTCTTACAATGTGAAAGAACTCAAATTGTGTTCTTTGAATAGTCATTTGTCATAGAAATAATGATGGCATTATAATGAAAAATATGCCTAAAAATATCATTTTTTTAAAGTATTCCATTGCACTATAATTATGTTAGCATTATAGACAGAAATATACCTAATAAAATTATTTGTTTTTAACTTATTCATATCGAGACAATGATACTAACATTATAGCAAGAAATATCCATATTTGAATGTTGTAGATTGCTTAGGGAACTCTACAAAGGGATGCACCCCGTTGTTTAGTGGTGTCTACCTGCTTTCTCCTCATTTCCAAATTATCAACGTTATGTGTTTGTTGCGGGTAAGAATAAATAATTACTCAGTGATTTTCGTGGCGATGTGTATTAGTGTTTAATTGTTTCCTTTAAACCATTGCATTGTGTGCATTTTGAATGGATACATTGTCATTCCTATATAGAAGTCATTTGGCAAACATAATATAACAAGTTAATTTTTCCCTGAATGCTTATATCTTTTCATTTTCTCTTTATTTTTGGGTTATATATCTACCCCTCTTAGTTTTAGTCTCTTATAAATAGGTTGGATGTCATATTTCATTTATTATACTAGTTGCTAATGTGAGCCCCTTGAATCCTCACCTTCTAGAAGCACATAATTTCGTATTAGAGCATTAGTACAAGCTTGTTTGTCTAGAATCTATGTTCTTGTTTCCTTTTTTTGGAAAATGTAACTAGGTTCAGTCTTCATAATTATCATTGTACTTGTGTCATTATATATTTCTTGTAAAAGCAAAAGAAGAAAAATAAATTTTATTTTTCAAGCATGGGTTTCCTGCTCAAGTCAAAATTATTATTTAGGTCAAGCATATTCTTCGTGCTTCTAGGGTTTATTGAATCAAAAGAATATTTATAATGAGTCAATATATTGTACTAGAGTCAAGAAAGAAAAAAATATATTTTTTAAAGTTGTAATTTAAATCAAAACCACCTCAATATTCCAAGTCGGTTCTACCTGTCAAGTCGACCATGCTCAAGGAAGAGACATCGGTTTGAGAATAAGTTGGACTCATTTGGGGACAATATTTTCGTATGATTGGTTATGAAATATAGCAGAGAGGGATAACAAAGAAGGTGTGGAGTACCAAGGAAGGTATGTTTCGATGGTCATTTTGGTACCTTTTCATCAGAACTCAAAAGCCTTTTGCATGGAAAATTTAGATAATGACAAGGATTTATAACGAAACACGAGATATTAATAAGAAACACTGATAATTGGCATTTCTATGTGCAGGAAGGAGGAAAAAAGGAAGGTGGCCATTCCAAAAGTAAAGACAAGGATAAGCTAATTTTTGTCCCTTTGACGGGAGACCAGAAGCAAACCAGATCAAAACGGATCAACCCAAGAAAGGACGCGGAGATACCAGCATGGAGCAGAAAAGGAAAGAAGTGATGCAGTATTAATGATTCTGCGAATCCCTCAGGATCTTAGATCCTGAGGAATCGCTATAGGAATCGCTATTTTATCTATTTTCTGTATCTAGATATCTCCACCATCTTCCTTATAAAAGGGGTAGCACTGTTGGCTACAAGGGAGGATCTTTTATGCAATTTCTTTTAAGGAAGATCAGGACTATGATCTTTATGTTCTGTTGAAGACTTGAGTTCCTATAATTCTATTGCATGCTTTAATACAGACTTGTTCACTCTTTTATCTTTGAGCCTAGATCTATCTTAAGCGGTGTACCCCTGGAGGCTAAGGGCCCGGCCCTGGAGGACACTTGCTCTTGTACCATTACGCGTGGTTTCCGTGTGGTTTGTTCATAGACGTAATCTAGTAATCTGCTATGTTTTAAGAATATTCTATTACATGCTCTCTTATAATTAGCTCGTCTCATGTTCTTGAACCTTATATTGATGCTGTGTCATTTTACCAATCCTTTAAGTATTGATTAATCTCTAGAGGACACTGTCACTCTATTACAGAGTTCATCACGATTGTGTTTAGCATTATAACAAGTTATCCTGAAAGGTCTGTTTTCACATGATTATGGAATGTTACTGTTCTTCATCGTGAGATGCAATCGTATACGTTTATCCAAATTAATAACAGAAGCAGATTGAGTATGTTGTGTTTCTAAGGTTTTGATTGACAGTCCTGTTCCATCATATGTGTACATCTTTTAAGACTGAAGGATTGATGTTTTTATTGGAGTGATTAAATAGAATTACAGCTTAAGGAACTTGGTTATTGTTTACTTAGACTGCTGTTCTATTTCTGAATTGTTGTTCCATTTCAATTGTTGTTCCATTTCCAGATTGCTAATTTGCTGTTTCTTAAGGACAGTCTCAGGCTGTAGTGAGCCCCAGCATCTGCTAATTAGCTCCCATACCTCTGATATGCTCCCATCAGCTATGAAATGGATGTGTTATTGCTACCAAGCCCTTGGCTGATGTGTTGTTCTATTTCATTGTTATTTCCTTTACTTGTTGTTTCATTTCTATTCATTAAGAACGGTCTCAGGTTGTAGTGAGCCCCATCATCTGCTAATTAGTTCCCAGACCTTTGATCTGTTCTCATCAGTTATGGAAAGGATGGGTTATTGCTACCGAACCTTTGGCTGATGTAATACTTGGTGTGATTTGGTCTTTTGAAGTAGTTAAGTTGTAGACTTGCATTAATTTACTTTCATAGCTTTTAAATAGCTTTACTACAAGCATTACTCTGGCAAGTGCTAAGCCTCAGACTAAGACACTCTTTGAAATACCCAGACGTTCCCGAATTGACATATTAATGTGAGGTAACTAGAGGTGAAAGAGACCCTTTTTATAGCTCTACAAAAGGGAGGTGAAAGTCTGAAGTTGGCAGGTGTAAAGGTGTTTTTTATCTCATTCTTTGTGAAGGTTCTGCCTTGATACATCTCTTATTGAAGATTTGTTCCTGATACTATACATGTTGTTGTATTTAGTTGTTCATGGATTTTCTATGTGGAAGGAGGGCTTGACTTGACATTGAGGTTTGGAGTCTTTTTATGGCCATGGGTCTTGAATATCTCACTTTTATCTCATTCTATAAAAAGATAATTTTATAGGGTTTCTCCTTTGTGGGGTTTCGCCCTCACTTGGAGCCTAGAAGTTGGTTTATTTGTTTGTTGTGACCTTCATATTTTATACATTTGGTAATTGTTTAATTAAGAGAACATAATAAAAATTAATAAGAAACCAACAACATTCACAAGCAATTATCAAAGAAGAGAAATCCACCCTAATCTACAATCAATCTAATTTCACAACATGATATCAGAGCTAAGGTTGCTTGAAGATCACATTCTATTTCCATTTTAAGATCATTATCAAAGTTCCAAAGTCTACAAAATCCAAGGGATCTTAGACTTATACTTTATGTTCGTTAACTAAGGATATCACTATGGATCGTTATTTTGTGGCATAGCTTTCTGTAGCATTACACTATATGGCTCGAATACTCCATACAGTGGCTTGACACTACAAGTAGTCGCTCAAATTTTCTTAATGAAATATATCAATAAATTGGATTGAAGGTTGCATTTGGAACATGTTGTATCTATGGAAAGCAATGTATTCTATGAATTGAAGATTTCATTCCCTTTGGTATGCTTGAACTCTGAGTTATATTTACTCTATCGTGAGAGCTACCTACAAGGATCTAAAGTTCTAGAATCCGAGACTCTCTATTTGAAGATCCAAGCTCAATAAAAAAGGATGACAATCAAATTAGATCTAGCACTCACTCACTCACTCTCAATCTAGGATGAAGAGGAGGAAAGAACTCTAAAAAAATAAATCAAGAAAGTATAAAGAATTTGTGGTAACACTAAAAGGTTTGAACCTCAACAGAAGTGGTTGTGACAAAAGAATGATTTTCCTAATTGCTCATCATTTAAATATCATCCCATTGAGTTATTACATTGTCTGAGTTTTGCAAATATTAGTGGTATATTTAGCTAAGGAATGTAGTATAATAATTATAGTAACGATATGAATAATTGAACAAGAGAATTCCATACATGCAAGTTAAGAGACTAACATGAACAATAAAGGTATGAATCGTTAAAAGCATGCAAGGTTCTTCTACCTACGAGGACCTAAAATTTGGTGGCATTATATATTACTATGATCCATATAGTTTGAACAAAGTGTAGTAGAGTTCTTGACTTGATCAAAATACGAAATATAAAGTCGATATTCAAAGAAGTATTCAAGACATCTATAAAACATCTAAAGATTACTGCAAAACATATCTGAGACCACAAATTCTAAGAATAATTTCTAAAACATAAAGAGAGGACTTGATGAGGTTACTATATTCAATCGATGAGATGACCTCCTTACAAATTCTCAGCAAATCTATAAATAAATGACCTACCATGACGATGAATGTGACCTTATGATGAAGTTTTTCTATGTATATTATAGTAGATCATGTTATATTTCACATTGGTCACCATAATTCTCTATGGTTCATTTCCCCACATTAATGGCTTGCATTGTATGACTGGCTCACACATTTCCAATAGTGGCTTGCATTGTATATCTCGTCTTGTAAGGCTCACATTATTTCTCAGTGGAATTGAAGTGATCACAATCATCTGATAACTCTCTTGTTGTAAGGCTTTAATGTTTGTGGTAAGAGACAAGATCCATGAAAAAAATATGAAATGGTCATATTTCAGGAAGGAAAAGTGGCTGGCAAACTTTTGCTAGCATATTAAAAATGACTCATATCCAATATTTGAATGGATCACATTCTACAACAGATCACATACATATTTTTGTGACTTTGGCTTGTGGTAATATCTAAGACGCATTCCTATTTCAGTAATTCACAATTATCTCTCAATGGATCGCATTAGTATTTCTGAGGTTCACATTATCTCTTTGACTATGTGGCATCCAAACTTGAGGCATGAAAATTTATTCATATGACAATGACTTAGAGGAATGTGATAGTGACTTGGTCTCTATGATTGACTTGGAAACATGACATTGATATATACAATAGCGAGGCATGACTATGATCTACATGATAATGACCTTGCTTGATGATAGCAACTTAATATTATATGAAAATACAAAATTATGATCATGACCTTATATAGATTTAACCTTGACATATTCGTGATAGTGTTGATAGGAAGACAATTAGGGAAAATTTTAAGGATGGAAAATTATTGTGAAGTTTAAAAACATTAGTGAATATCACTAGTCCCTAATATGAAAACTATCAAATGTGTATTGATATATTTATAAAGTTATTCAAATTTATAGTGATTTTATATATAGTATCTATATAATGTTGGTGATTTTTAAGGTAAAATAATTTTATATTGTAAAATTTGGGCAAATCATTTTTAGAAAAAAATGGAAATTGGCAAATATTTTTTTTTTTGGAAAAATCATGGAAATTAGCCTTCCTGTGAATATTAGCCCCTAAAATTTTCCATGAAGACAATGATCTTGTTTGGTAGTAAAACAATGATCCATATAATAGTGAGAATGTGACCATGATGATATCAAGGTAATCTATGTGACAGTGACTTGAAAAGGAAGAATATTATATGGCAAATATAGATTAATGGTCTACTATTGGACAACAAAAGGATAACAAATTTTATGGTAGTGATGTATATGATAGTGGATCAGGAGATGGACGTTCACCTACCTCAGCAACTAAACAATAAGAAAAGAAGTATGCTTCATTATAAGATCCATATCCTCGGAAAGTATTGAAGGAAGAGTTGGATAAAAATATAAATTAGCATAATAATGAAATGTCTTGGTTGATAAACATCTAATATTGTCTCTTGAATAGCATAACAAAAAGGCGAAATGACAATCTCAGAGGGAGTAAGCAATAAGATTTGACATTGATTTGGTAATGCTTTGATTATGATATGTTTTGGCTCCCTAGAAGGACACATTGGAAAAGAATGTATAGAGTTTGGGAAGGTAGCAATCAAGTTAACTTTTTTGATGATATTGTACCGACAACTACTTGATTCAATTTAAGAAGCGCATTGATTGAGTGGACAAAATTGAGAATGGCTTGAAAAATCCTGAAGGCAAAATCGATATTTGGAAAACTGATATAACTTATTTAAGAATACGGGGAATAACTTTATTATGGAGGATAAAAGGCATGTGTTAGCATTTGTGAGGAAATTTGGCTCCTTGAATATGATATATGAATAATTTGATGATGAAATTACATGATGAATGTCGAAGAAAGGTCAAAGTTTGATATGTTGTTAGGAGTAGAGAAACCCTATCATGAACTTAGATTGTGAAAGAATTTTTCTCCATAAAGTGTTTGAGATCTAGGAAGGTTGAAACTTAGGTATGATGTAATGTGAAAAAGGAACCTTACAACTACAACTATATATCCACGAAAGAACAACTAGTTGATGTATTGATGAATTATGAGACCAACTAAGGGTTGTGGTTATGTTCCTTGGTTGAGAGGAAGTAAGGATCACCTCCTTGGTTGATAGAGAGTGATAATGGACACATTATTATCCATGTCTCATGCATTGGGCTAGGATTGACAGTTGTAATTCTAGTGAGGGCGCTGGTAGGAGACTGGAGGACTGAATAAGCATTTTGGACTGATACTCCTTGAGGATTTGGAATCCGAGATAGGTAGTAGTCTTGTAGATCGATACTTTTTGAGGATAGGATAGGGTATCAAAGATAAGCATAGTTGAAGAGCACCAATATTCATTAAGGATTGGGAATCCAGGATAAGAATAGCCTAGTAAGGTCATACATGGTGAACATCTAGACGGGGTATGTGCCTTGAGAGGTGGTGGTCGTAGTGTCCAAATGTATGGCTCCTAACATTGTACTCTAATCTAGTGGAGAGTTAGATCTTGTTAGTCAAGGGCTTTCTATTGTGAAAATTAACAATGCTAGTTATGATGTTGATTTTATGCTCTTAACATGCGAGAAATTCCATAATACCAGAAATGAGAAGAAATATAGCCCAAGACACAGAATAAAATGAGAAAATTAGCAAGTGTTTTATTATTCAGAAATAGATTCAATTTTCACTTGCCTCTTCGAGGGGGCAAGCTCCAGTAGAGGAGAGCTCGATTACAATAAGACTCGATTATCTTTCCTTTACTAACTAAGAATACTTATAACTAAATGACATCCAAAACCTCGATTACTAGTGGTCCCTTGCATAACACGGGTTAACCACTTTATTTATTAACTATGGCCCATTTACAACTAATTGTGGGCCCTTTTCTCTAATGTGGGTCAACCATGTACAATTATTAATGCAACCTTTATTTACTCTCTAACTAACTATGAATATGCCTCAGCCCATTGGGCTTATTACATAAACAAAGGAGTTAGGGTTGGACCCTAACATGCCCTCCCCCATCAAAAGTAGCCTTGTCCTCAAGGATGAAGCTGTAGAAACTACTGAAGAATATTGGTTGGTTCCCAGGTCACACCTTTTGAAGAGGTGTCTTTCCAATTGACTAGGACTTCCTTGATCGTGTAGATGCAAAGATGTCTTTCATGGGTATCGAGGACCTATTCTGGTTGGAGCCAGAGTGAGCCTTTCTCATCCAATTCAGGCAGATTAGTTTGAATTCTACAATTGTTTCCCACCACTTTATTGAGGGATGATACATCGAAGATCGAATGGATTTTTGAAGTTGGTGGCAAGGCCCATTTGTAGGCGACTGCTCCAATGTGCTAAATTATCTAATAAGGTCCATAGAATTTTGGTGCTAGTTTTTGGTAGCCCTTTTCTTTGAGATATGTTTTATTATATGTTTGTAGTTGTAGGAATACCTTATCCCCTTCTTGAAATGTGCACTCGGAATGATGTTGTTATGCCTATTTCTTCATTCGATTATGAGCTTGTTGTAGATTATATTTGAGATGAGTTATCATGGTGAAATGAATCTATAGGATTTGATCAGCTTCCTGCACCTTAAAACATCCAGGGATATAAGAAATAGGTGAAGGTAGGAGTTGGCCATACACTGCCTCGTATGGAGTCATCTTGGTTGCTTCATGATAGTTAGTATTATACCATCATTCAACTAAATGTAGTCATTGTACCCATTAGTGCTACTTTTATGAAGTGAAGCACACTAGATATGTCTCCAAACATTTGTTGATTGCTTATGTTTTACCATCGTTTTGGGGATGATAAGCGATACTTAGTTGGAGTTGTGTGCCTTATAGCTTAAGAAGTTTTTACCAAAATTTTCTAGTGAAAGTGGGGTCATGATTAGACACAATCGAAGTCAGCATGCCATGCAGTTTGAGATCTGGTCCATGAAATATTGAGCCACCAAAGTGGGGGTAAATGGGTGGGGTAGAGCACAAAAATGATCATATTTAGAAATTTTGTCCACAAACACCACGATGACGGATTTGTTGCCTGACTTTGGGAGACCAGTGATGAAATCCATAGAAACATCTATCCAGATAGAGGTAGGGAGTGGCAATGGTTGTAAGGTTTCTGGTAACTTGACTATTTCTCCTTAGTTGCGTTAACACACATAACATTTAGCTACAAAAGTAAGAATGTCATTTTTCATGCTACTCCAAAAGAAATAACGACGAGCGCAACAATAACTCTTTTGAAAGCTTGAATTCCTTGTAGTTGGATATGACTGCAACTCTTCGAATATACAGTTTTTAAGGGTGGATGCTGACGATATAACTACTCAATCCTTGTAGCAAAGAATATCATCCTTACAACAGTAGTTGGCTAAGGAATTAGGATCTTCTCTCAAGTTATTAATAAGTTTGGAGAGAAGGGTGTGAACAACTCCTTCTGGGCCTCTTGAATCTAATATGGTATGGGAAGAGAGATTGATAGAAGGGTTCTTTCATCCTTAAATTGGCACAATAAAGCATCCTCTACTACATTTTCACCCCCTTTCTTGTAAATTATCTCATAATCATATCCCAACATTTTGGCCAGCGATTTATTTTGCTGTGTTGATGATAGACGTTTCTCCAAAACATTTTCTAGGCTTTGATGGTCTATGCAAATTTGGAAATGTCGTCCCAAAAAGTATGGTCACCAAGTGTCTAGTGCATGTAAGATGGCCATCATATCTTTCTCATAGGTAGATTGATCCAGATAGTTTCCACTCAATTGATGGTTGGTGAAGGCTAAGGGTCGACCTTCTTGCATTAATATAGCACCAATACTAGTATCGGAAGCATCAAATTCAATCACAAAATATTTGGTGAAGTCTAGTAGGGCTAATACATGAGTGGAGAACATGGCCCATTTGAGAGCCACGAATTCCTGTTGAGTTACATCTGTCCAGAGAAATGAATTTTTCTTGAGAAGATTAGTGAGGGGTCTAGCAATGTGACCATAATTGTAGATAGATTTGTGATAGTAGCCAGTGAGACCCAAGAATCCCCTCAAACTCTTCAAGTTTTTTGGTTGGGGCCAATCTTGCATTTCTGGTATCTTTTTTGGATCAACCCTCACTCTTCATGACCCACTATGTGTCCCAAATACTCAATTTCTTCCATGCTAAAAGAGCACTTGGACAATTTGGAAAATAATTTTTTATTCTAGAGAAGTTGCAAGATCAGTTCTACATGTTGAAGATGTTTTTCCCAGGTTAGGTTGTATATGAGAATGTCATCAAAGAAGACGAGGACAAATTTTCAAACATATGGTTTTAGCAAGTGGTTCATGAGGCTTTGAAAGTAGATGGAGCATTACAGAAACCAAATGGCATGAGAAAAAATTCATAATGGCCTTCATGAGTTCGGAAGGTAGTCTTGGGAATGCCTACTTCCTTCACGCGTATTTTGTGATAGATAGAACAAAGATCCATCTTGGTAAAGAATTGAGAACCATGTAGTTCATCAAGAAGATCATCAACGACTAGAATAGGAAATTTGTCTTTGATAGTGAGCTTGTTGAGGGCCAAAATTCTGGACACATGCACCATTCTCCATCTTTATTTAGCACCATGACCACTGGTGATGAATAAGGATTGATGTTGGGATGAATAACACCGGATTCGAGGATTTCCTTGATGATTTTTTTCAATTTCATTCTTTTGGGCAAAAGGATATCGGTATGAGTGCACATTAGGTGGTTGGGTCCCCAGGACCAAAGGGATGCTATGATCATGTTCATCCCTAGAGGGTGGAAGCTCTTTAGGTTTGTCAAATACCTGTTGGTGGCGGTCTAAACCTGTTTCATATTAGAATGAATATGAGGAGTAGTGGATTCAATGGCCTGGATGGCATTAAATAGGGTGATGACTCTGTGATGGCCCTTTCTCAAAATCTTTTCCATTCAATGCGAGTTGATGATAGTAGGATCACCTTCTTGGAGTCCACGTAATGTATGAATGTGATCATTCTACTTAAAGCTTATATATAACTCCTGGAAATCCATTGTGATCAGGCCTAGTATGCGAAGCCATTCAGTAACCAAGACAATGTCACAATCACCCATTTCAATAACAAACATGTGGGTCTTTACTTGGTAGTCTCCCATCTGAAGTTTAATATTTTCACAATGGCCTTCACATTTCATGGTCCCCCCATCAGTGATAAGGACTTGGAAATTAGAGACTACCCGCACAAAACAATGAATAGATTTGGAAACTCACTTATGGATAAAGTTATGAGTGCTTCCACTATCAATCAATACCACTACTGATCGCTGTTTAAGAAAGCCTTGGATTTTGAGAGTTTGAAGCGAAGAACTGCCCGCTAAAGCATGTAGTGAGATAACCGGTTCATCTGGAATAGTTGTGAGATCATTGTCAAGTTGGGTTTCCTCAACTTTGTCCTCACCGCTCCCCAAGGAGTGGGGCTTCCTTAGATGAGCTTTTATCAATAACATCAATTTGAAAGAATTTTGGTTCCTTGCATTTATTCCCTGGGGAGTATTTGTCATCACAGTAGTAGCACAAGCATTGTTTTCTTCTTTCAACCATTTCTGCTGGAGACTCCTTTTGAACCTTAAGTGTTTGGATAGGGTCATGAGCTTGGGTGGGATGCCCCTTGGCTACGAAATTTGGACGAGTGGATTGGGAAGCTAAGGCGAGTTCCACCTCGACGGCCTTTTTGTAGGAATCAATCCACCTAGCTGGGTGGTGCATCCAGACATGGGCTTCAATGGCTTATGGGCTTCAATGGCTTCTTTGAGACCACTAATGAAAAACTCCAAGTAGAAGTCATCTCCTAGACCATCAGTTCTGATGGCCAATGTATCAAATGATGCAATGTAGTCTTTTACTGTGTTTGTCTATTGGAGCTTAGTGAGACAACCCAAAAAATTATATTCCCTGTCAAAGTGGTCACATAGGGATTTGAGAACATGTGCCAAGTTATGTTCTTGGGATAACATTTCTGATGCCACGGCCACCATTGCCATCTTTCTTGGTCCAACTAAGGGGCTCCCACACGTAGTTTAGTTTGATCTTCACAGATATCATTAAGGGAGAAATATTGTTCAATTTGTGCTAATCATACTGTAGGTTTAGATCCATCAAATTTGTACATGTCCATATTGGGTGGTCGAGGGTGAGAATGTTGGTGATTTCCATGGAAGTGAATGTGATGGCTAGATTCTCCTTCAAGGTGTTCATCAACACTATGTTTTTACCGACGAGACCTTTGCATCATATTGGTGATTTGTGAAAGCGTTGAGGTAATTTGGTCCATATTTCCCTGGAAGTCATCCATTTTTTTTCAAGGATCTTGATCTTCTCATAGGCCACGACTTGAGATCTGGTACCTACGATACATAAACCCTGATCAATTACTTAAGAGTAGTCTTATTGGAAAGAGGGTGACCTCAAGAATCTATTGGCGAGGGTCACTTGAAGTCACTTCAGAAAAATTTGGGACTGCCAGAAAATTGAGGCTGACAATTGAATGGTACCACTATGAGCAACTCGCCATCCTGAAGCTTATGGGCTAAGTCTCTTGCAAGCATCCCAGGATGGTCTCAATTTTTATTCATTTAATTTTTATTTTATTTCTTTTACTCTGAAACGAGTTTTACTCCCCATTGATCAATACTGTAGTGGTCAAATTCCATAAAACTTGATCTTTCCTAATGTCTTGTGAAAATAGGGCCCTGACTATATTAGTAGCAAGGCTCATTGCAAAAAGAGTCAGATCGGCACTATGAAACCCCAACTGATGAATGTGAGTTTCACAGTGGTGATAGAACCCTAATTGTAGGATTTTATTTGTACAGCAGCGACATAACGCTAACTTCTAGATCTGATTTTCATTACGACGACAGAACCTCAACTGTTGGATATGATCTAGAAGATAATGTAGTGGGCGATCTTCAGATAGTAGAGGGAACTATGGTCACAAAGGAGTATCAAGTGCTAAAGATCACAATATACACAAAGGTCCAACAATAGTACTCAGCCTAATCTTTCAGGGCACTAACTAAGGAGGATTGACCTTACCCTCAGTCGTGCTACCCGACTACCCTATCATACGCGTCAGTAATGTCCCCAAATTTTGTTGTCAATGTACTGTAGGATCAAGATGGTTGATGACTTATCAAAGGCCAGGTTTCAAGTGAGCCTAGGGGGCTTCCGATATACCCAAGGGTACGTGGAAGTGCATTCCATGCACGATTTTGTCTAATGTGCTACTATTTAAACGGGTACCGACAGGGGTTACAAGGGAGTCCAAAAAACGTGACCACCTCTTGTAGTTCCCACATGCTTTCCTCCCCAATCCATAGGTTTATGCGCTCAACGACAAATCTCATTGTTTAAATATGCTATAACACATTTCTAGCCTAAAAACAATTTGCAAAAATTGGAGGTAAGACCGGCCATGGAAAGTGCTCTCATACCAGTTGTTATGCTCTTGAACTGTGAGAAATTCCAAAATACTAGAAATGCGAAGAAATATAGCCCAGAACACAGAATAGAATGAGAAAAACAACAAGTAGTTTATTATTCATAAATAGATTCAATGTTCAGTTGCCTCTTTGAGGGGGCAACCTCCAGCAGAGTAGAGATTGATTACAATAAGACTCGATGATCTTTCCTTTACTAAGACTATTTATAGCTAAATGACATCCAAAACCATAACTACTAGTGGTCCCTTGCATAACACGGGTTTACCACTTTATTTATTAACAATGGTCTATTTACAACTAACTGTGATCCCTTTTCTCTAATGCGGGTCAACCACTTACAATTATTAATGTGGGCTTTATTTACTCTCTAACTAACTATGATTATGACTTGGCCCATTGGGCTTATTACATAAATAAATGGGTTAGGTTTGGACCCTAACAGTTGATGCTTAACGATGGCTTATCAATCTGACTCTTCTTATGATAATATTTCAATTTGAGAGTATACTTGTACCAATTATGTAATAATGATTACCTCCCTAGTTAAGAAGGAGTGTTGCAAAATGTAACTAGGTTCGACCTTCATAATTGTCATTTTACCTGTATCATTATATATTTCTTGTAAAAGAAAAAGAAGAAAAAGAAACTTAGTTTTTCAAGCATGGGTTTCATGCTCAAGTCAAAATTGTCATTTAGGAAAAATATGTCCTTCATGCTTCCATGGTTTATTGATTCAAAATTATATTTATCATGAGCTAAGATATTATGCTAGAGTCATGTCCCATTTGTAATTTCAAAGAAAAAAGAAAAATAAATTTGTTAAAAGTTGTAATTTGAGTCAAAATAAGCTCAAGATGCCAAGTTGGATCTACCTGTCAAGTTGGCGTTTCCCAAGGAAGAAACACCTGTTTGAACACCCTTTTGAATAGTATAAATAAATGATAAGTTGGAATCATATAGGTACAATATTTTTCATGATTGGTTATGAAATATAGCAGAGAAGGATAACAAAGAAGGGAGGCTGAAGTCTGAAATTGGCAAGTGCAAAGAAGGTTTTTCTTCAGCTCATTTTTGTGAAAGTTCTTCCTTGATACATCTATTGTTAAAGGTTTGTTCTTGGTCCTATACATGTTTGTCATTTTTTGTTTTTGGATTTTCTATTTGGAAGGAGGGATTGACTTGGCATCATGAGGGTTGGAGTCTTTTTATGGTCATGGGTCTTGGATATCTCACTTTGATTTGATTCTATAAGAAGATAACTTTCTCAGATTTTCACCCTATGAATTTAATATATAATTTTAAAAATAGAGATCATATAAAAAAAATCACTCACAAACCACAATAACAACAATATTACCTAGGAAACCCTTTCGAGAGAAAACCCAATTGGAAGGTGAGGTTGCTATGCTCTCTTTCTCTGAATGGAAATGGTGCTAACACAAAGGAGCGAGACTTGTGGCCCATGGGATGTTACATAACAAAATACCTCTATTTTTTGCCTTCCCTATCCACTCTTATATAATCTACCCTACTATGGAATGAAGTGCATTATAATAGAATTGAACCCCTTTTCTTCCTAGTGGCTCAGTTATAACAGATATCAATAGCTAACTAGGGGTCAAATTTGACCCACGCAACCCTCAATATGAGTTATAAATTGAATTTTCTATAATTTTATTCATAATACACGTGGCTAGCCCATTTTCCATGTGTAATGAGGGATGTAATGGCATTTTCTCGAATTGTGGTGGTCAAACATGATAAGTCAAATTCTAGGAGGCATTATTTTTGCATCTAAACTCCTATTTATTTTATTCTTAACCATTGGAAACATATTTGAGTGTAGAATAGAACCAAGTGGTGAGGTAATTCAATGGTAAATTTGTGTCCCCGAAAAATGTCATTTAAGCCCTCAAGCTAGCCCTAGAAGGTTTTTATCCCAATTCTCCAAACTAGGTCATGCTATTAAAATTGCTCATGTACCCTAATTTCTCAAATATTTCCACCCTAAAAGAATTTAGATGGATCCAAAACAATATAATGACTCAATGTGGGTCATAGCTCCCAATTTGAGGAGGATTTTGGTCCCCAAAATATTTTATTGAATGAGGTTAGGAAATGTTTCCTCTATCATTTCCATGGAGTACCATGTAATATTTGCTAAAACAAATCCTTTCAACCAAATAAGCCAAAGGTCATGCTACCATTGTGTTGTAGTTCTAGACCTCTTAAAAATATATCCTTAATCCGAATTGGATCATTATATTGTTTGTCATCCATCTTGATGCATTTGGAGTGGAAAAACTAGAGGAATTAGCTCACGGGACCGTTTTTACTTGTGGGGCCAACTTTGGAAAATGGGGTCTGAAACCTTCCGAGATCATTTTGAGGCATCAAATGACATTTTTTGGGGGTAAAAATTTTCCACCTAAGTGCAAAACCTTTTGAGGCTATTCTACACACAGAAATATTTCCAGTGGCATAAGAATCACATCAATCAAAGTCCGTATGCAAAAGTTATGCCACTCAGAAGTTGACCTTCCTGTTTTCACACCTATAGTTTGGGAGGATGTCACATTAGCCCCCATTATTCATGGAAAAGGGGCTAGACACATGTTGGTGATGTAAAAGAATCTAGAAGATTATATTTTGTAACTCTAATTAAGAGTTGGTGTAGTCAAACTTAACCACTATTAGGCTATCAGGTTGTGTTATAACCAAGCCACTAGGAGGAAGAGGCATTCCATTATTTCGAGAGAATTTTGTCCCATAGTTGAGAAAAGATAGACAAGAGAGATAGGAGATAGAGCACACAGAGAGGATATGTTCATTGTAGCAGCCCACAGGCCACATACATTACTTCTTTGTATTTGCAACCATATTTCCAAAGAGGCAAAGACAGTGAAGTGGACTCACCTTCTAGCTGGGATTTCTCCCAAAAGGGTTTCCTAGAGAGAATATCTTGTGTATTATGTGTGTGTGGGCTTATTATGTCATTCTCTACTTTTCTACTTGATTTACTTTTACATGCATGCACTAATTACAATCAATTTTACAGATCTAGACATTAAATAAAATTGTAATAGTGCAGAATCTCAGATTTTTAATATAATATTATCAGATCTGTTGTGATGAACTGTCGAGTGGAATATCCACAACAATTTACATATCAATACTCTTTCAACTCTTTCGAAGAATATGGTGCCAAATCCTCTATAGAAATTAGTACCTACTCCTCTTCCTGATCTAGCATGGAAGGCTCATAGAGTTTAATATATTTCACATTCACTACTAGGTAAATGGATATTTATGAGGATATATTGAGTCTATTTTTGGAAACAAAGAAAATAATAAGAGAGAGGGGGGGTGAATCAATATTGTAGGATTTTTTACAAATTGAAAATTTTATTTTACTTTGTGCAAGAATATTGGGACACCAATAAATACTTCAACAATCAATTTAAATAAGAATAACAGGAATCAATATCAACAATCTCAATGGAACCCACAAAGAACAAATAATTTTCAAAATTCCTCTTTATTTAATTCATAGGGCAAGCTACAACTTGTTGTTACAGTTATTTGGTTGCAACTAGGAGGAAGCTACAACTCCTTGATTTATCAGCTGCAACTGAATGGAGCTACAATCCCAATTATTTACCAGTAACCACTGGAAGGAGCAACAACCCCTAATATGAAAGCTACAACTTGTTAGACACTCAATGGTTCATATTTCATCCATTTTCACACTAGTGCCATGAATTCATTCTCTTCTATCAAAAATAATTTTACTTCAATCATCACTCAAAATCACCTACAACAACACCACCATACCAACACCTTGTTGCTCCAAAAGCTCTTTCTCACAAACATTGTCTCTCAATTCTCCTTATTTAATCCCGATTTTAAAGTTTCCATTTTACTAATTTTTGCTTCTTGTTATTTTCTTGTATTTCAACATGAATCATTATTTTTTCCTTTGTCCCATTCAAGTTAGTCCTATAAAACTAATGTTCATGTTTTCTCGAGGTCCTCTGCTAGTCCCAACCTTTTCTGTGAGTTTTTTTGTTGAATTTATTGAATTATTTCTTCTAACAAAGTTAGCTGAGTTTTGTGAAGTAGGCGACCTTCTAAATTTGGCCAAACTTCCAAAACTGCCTCTTAACAAGAATTTATACTAAAAATATCACTAAACTAGTTACCAACCCATCCATGCCGCTATCGGGATTCTTCAGCTAAAAGTAGCTACCAACTCATCCATGCAATTTGATGTTCTAATATTTTGTTTGACTTAGCTTCCAAATAGTGCCACAAAACTATCACTTTTAAAAGCTCCTAACTCGTTCCATGCACAAGCCCAAAGGCTCTGCTAAAAATAATCATTGACTCCTTTAACATGTCATTGCCAAATTGTTGCTGCTAAACTTAGCTTGACTTCCAAACATAACTCCATGAGACTCTTTTATTTTATTAAAAAAAATGCTACCAAATCTACTTATTTTAGTCCTTATCCACTTTTCCTTAAGTGTTGAGGATTTTCCTCATGTAACCAAGTCCTATTACTGATAGATGAGCACTTAGGTGTTGAGACCTTTCCGTGTCTTGTCAGGGGCCGATTCCCTTGTGTAAATGCATGGTGCCCTTGGTTCTCAATATTACACAAGAAATGACTAAAATCCAACACCAACACCTGAAGCTCCCTATCTTGACACTTTTTCAAAATGTTCCAAAATTCCATTATAAGAAAAGCTATGGGATCTGGGATTTTCGGGGTATGGCCCCACCTTAATACACCGCACCCTTTTTTATGTGCTCTCCTAGGTCCCCTAGTGCCCAACACCTTTAATAAATTACAACTAATAAAACCTTATGTGGTTCAGACCTTTTAGGTCTTCTCCACTGTCGATACCTGCCACCCCGTTACCCTAACACTCTATTTGAGTTTACAAACTCTTGAGGGGTTTTAACCATCCAAGGTATGGCCCACTGCTCTTGTTGTGTGCCAATTGGCATGTTTTCTCATATGGGAAGGCCCATTCACTCTTTGGCTCTTCTGAGTTGGATCTTGGATGCTTCGGTGCCTAAATCTTTTCTAAAATTCAATTTCGAAATAGTTAAATGATTTTGGGGCTCCTGGGTTCAGGGTCTTCCAGGCATGCTTCTCACTTCTCTTTTGCAACATTATTACAAGTCTACGGGAGTGAAAGATTATAGGGTTTCATAATCACAAGGTTATAGGATTCTACTATGCCACTCTATTTCCACCATGTTATGGGCTTTCGAGACTTCTGGGGTTCTCTGGTTCTGCTCATTATCTTTGACTATGGAGACTCCATCTTTGACTGACTCTATCTCTCTATCTAGGAAGCCATTTTTAGACTTGTATATATCATTGGAAAGCTATTTTAGAGAAATTTCCAGTTGAGTAGGGTTTTTGTAGTCTTTCCTGTCATATACTACCTAAAAAATGGCTTCAAACTCTTTCCTATTCTTAACACCTTGATCCTTCTTCTTGTGCTTGGAACCTATTCTTCTGAGACACTTGTGCCATCTACGGACACCATTTTCAAACATTCTCTTAATGGACAAACTATTTACATTATGAATTATCCTGTTGACATAAATGACAACATATTTCCAACATTATTCTGCTTTGGCATTGATGGAAACACCAAGATCAAACAAAACATCCTTTAGGAGATCTGAATGTCTCTTTTGAGTGATGCTCCCCCCGAGATGTACATCTCTTATTATATGATGCTTCTTATATTACTACTCATATTACTCCTTAATTCGTGGTTGGATCACTAACACCTCTCCTTATACTCCTGTATCTGAACATTATTATCTCTCCCCTTATTTGTTTATTTGATCACCATTATCACTCCCCCTTTGACATCAATGGCAAAGAAACCAACATGATCTCCCTATCACTGTACTCTTTATGTCAACAATATTTCTCTATCATGTTGATCTTATGGACTTGGAAGCTTCATCATGATATGTTGAATATACAACAACTGCCTTACTTCCTCTTAAAGTAAGAGTTAGTGTAGGGAGGTGAGAGGAACAATGCCCAATCTTTACCTCAAATACTCAAACTATTCTCTACGAGTGGCTTGGTAAAAATATTAATGATTTGTTCTTTTGTAGGAACATAATCCAAGTTCACAACCTGATTTTCAACTTGTTCTCTCAAGAAGTGATACTTGATTGTAATATGATTTGTCTTGGAGTGAAAAAACTAAATTCTCTGACATGTGTATTGAACTTGGGTTGTCACAAATAATGGGAATAGAATGACCATAGAACGCTTGTACTTCTTACAAGGTTTTCTTCATCCATAATAGTTGAGCACAACAAAAATCTATTGGAATATATTCTGCTTCAGCTATAGATAAGGAAATGGATGCTTGCTTCTTGCTCAACCATGAGACTAGACATTCTCCGAGAAAGAAAGCACTGCAAGTTGTGATATTTCAATCATCTACATTAACTATCCAATCAACATCAGTATAAATAGTGAATGTAAAATATTTATCTCTCACATACCATAAAACATAGTCCATTGTTGATCTAAGCTGTCTACGAATCCTCTTGGCTACTAATAGATGGCTTTGTCTGGGGGATACTTGAAGTCTTCCAACTATAGAAATGGCTCGCGTGATGTTTGGCTCTTGTGGCTATTAAATACAAGAGGCTGCCAATGATGGATGTATATAAAATCTAATCTACTGTTGGAGATACATTCATCTTGATAAGCTTGCAAGCAGTCACCATTGGAGTGCTCACTAAGGAGCATTCTTCCATACCAAAATTATTTAACACTTCTTTGAGATACTTTGTTTGAGAGAGAAAATTTCCTTTTGGTGCCTACACAATCTGCAATCCAAGGAAATAGAAAATCTCTCCAAGCATTGACATCTCAAGTCCAACCTTCATATCAACTACAAATTCATTGGTCAACAAATCTGAATCACTAGAAAAGATGATATCATCAACATATACAACCACCACAATTAGTTTTCTATATTTTTCTTTGACATATAAGTTGTTGTCAGATACACCTCTCTTGAATCCACACTTCAACAAGTAGTTATCTTGTTTGGAATACTAAGCTCTAGGGGCTTTCTTGAGACCATACAAAGCCTTCTTAAGTCTGAAAACATAATCTGGGTTCTTTGTTAGATGAAAACCTTCTAGCTGCTCTATGTAGACTTCCTCCTTTATCTCTCCATAGAGAAAATAATACTTGACATCCATTTGATAGATTTTGAATTTCTTAAGGCAATCAAATACCAAAAACTTTGTTATCTCTTCTAATCTAGCAACAGGAGAAAAGCTTTCACCAAAATCAAGGCCTTCTATTTGAGCATGGCATTTGCTTACAAACCTAGCCTTGTTTCTTACCACTTCTCCATGGTCATTTATTTTATTCTTGAAAACCCACTTTATGCCAATGACATTCTTGTTACTAGGCCTTGGAACAAGTTCCCAAGTCTAATTTTTCTCTATTTGATCCAATTATTCATTCATTGACTTTAACCATTGTTGATCTTGATTGACTTGAACATCTTTTGGTTCCTCTATGGATAACAAGGAAACATGTGCCTATAGGAGGGAATATAGCAACTTCCTTCTTGTTTGTACTCTAGAATTTAATTCCCAATTATTTGATTAGTTGGGTGGTGTTTGTGTACATACCTTGTGTTAGATACCTATTCCAATAGGTTTCATCTTTCATGATTGGCAAGGGAAGTGCCAATATGATCTACTTTGGTGATGCAAAGATCTCATATTGTTGTGGAAGAAGTATACTTGTTTTGGTTGATGCTGCCCTACTTCTGGATGGGTGATCCAACAGCCTAAGCAGGGTCATGCCATGTTTCAATTTTTGTTATAGATTAGAGAAAGAAACCTGTCCAAACAGCTCAATCTTGGCAGGTGAAGTAGATAGGTAGTGAAAGAAGGTTCCCAACTGTTTAATCTGGGACCTTGGAAGCAATAAGGGTAGCTTTAGATACAAGATCTAAAGAAAGCCAAAGGAAAAGAAAAGGCACAAAAGGGTTTTCAAATCTAAGTGCACCCTCCTTGGAGTAACAAAAAAATGCTATGCAATAGAGTGGGTAGGTAGAGGGGGTTGCAGAAATTTTGGTTCATGGCACTGCATTGGCCTGAAGCAAAGGTAAAAACATGGTGCCAGTACAAATGGCCTATTCTGCAGTAGTCTTGTAGAAGCCTAATGGAGCATGTCTAACTTCCAAATCACCCCCTATCACATTCATAACTTACATCCCTATGCCACCCATGTACACAAAGAAAATCAAAGTCTTTTGTTGGTTCTAGTTTCTTTAATAGAAACATTTCTGGTGCAAAAATTCTTTTCATTTTGATCTACTTCCCCAAAACTAAGTTAATTTTATATAAAAAACTTAGTATTATACCTCCCTCATCCACCCCCTTTTCATCCATACTAACTACTAACCTATCATTATGTAACTCCTTATACCCCCTATTACCCCTATTACTATGTAAAACTTGGCAAAAATCCAAAAAATCTATGTATCCCCTTCCCCGAGCGTTATAGCTCTATGTATGACTTTGAAGGTCTTCAAGCGCTAGAACATTTAAGTGCAAGCCAAAGAGTGCCAAAGAATTAATCCTAGGGATTAATCCGAGATTTGCTTGGATTAATAGCCTTAAACCCACTTTGTAAATGAACCTTTGGAAAAACCCATTTAACCCGTAACACTGAAAAAACCTGAAAACCCACTTTTTCCAAAGTTCCGCCAGGCGCGAATTTCAGAAAAAAATTATATTTTATCCTTCCCCACAGTCCGTATTACCCACGCATCTTATCGATCCGTCGACTGTCGGATCTGGGCCTTCCCATCCGACGACCCACATGATATCAGATGGGCATCCGCGACCGAAAGATACCTTCTGAGAAACTGTCAGAGGGTGACGTCAGGCCTCTGCCACGCGTCACCCTTATATTCTCTCGGAGCGCCCTCTGACAATACTGCGACCGTATGGAAGGTGGCGGAGAAAACCTGCTTACCACTCTGCAAGACCGCTTGCCCACGCCAGTGCCACGCCCGCCCACGTCACTTCCACTTGGCGCCCTGTCAGCACCCTCAACCGCCAGAGCTCCTACGTGTCTGCCACCTATGCAATCCCCGTGGACTTCTCACAGACTGCCACGTCACCCAGTGACGTCATGCTAACGTCACCTGACCCTGACCCCACCTGATGACGTCATGCTGACGTCATCCAAAATGTGTGCCAATAACCCAAAAGTCCATATTTTAGCCGATTTTCGCATTTTTTCTCATTTTCGCTAAAAGAACTATTGCTCTCCTCTGCATGAAAATTACGTCCATTTGCTGCCAACCTACTGAAATCGACCCGAAGAATGCTGCCGCCTACAACCCGCCTGTATTTGTCACCATTGCCGGTAATTCACTAAGTATTTACCCAGAGCATCCCTTTAGAGCTAAGTTATGTCCATATTTCTCTGGGACTAAATTTACAAGAGTAAGACAACCTATTTTTACCAGCAAATCCCCGGAAAAACAAGCATTCCTCATAGGTACAGGGTCGAATTTCACCTGTTGAACCCATATAACTCTTGTTGAGCATTTTGCACCATTGTCACCACAGTTGCCTCATTTACCCTTACAATTGGCTTTACTTCCGCAAAATTACCCCTCTGTGGTCTCCTGCCCGCTAAAACCAGTTCAGCACCAAGTCATAACTACTGCTTAGCCATGGAGACACGAATAGTCCTGAATGTTCAACCTATGAATGCCCCACACAGAGAGATAGAGTGGAAAGCCCTAGGTGATAAAGATTACTAGATGTTAGACTCCATGCCCATGACAGCCAAGTTCAATATTCACCTGATGAATGAATTAAAGGCCCAATATCTCAGTGGGGCTGACACCTTAGGAATTTGGGATCCCCACATACCCATTTACAACCTCCCTCAAGTCAATGTCCTCCCAGACTTGATAAAACAATGCATGTTGAGCTATGACCCCTATCAGAGAGCTGTCCTCAGCCCCTCAGGCTTAGTATTGTTCCATATCACCCCTGAGACCATCAATGAAATGCTCCACTTTCACACCACAAAACCCCTAACTCCTCTCTCCATCCATGATTTGATAACGAAAGGGGGCAAGTTGTCCAGTGATCAGATTGCCAGGGTTAATCAATTGTTTATTCA
>APFE030632887.1:60729-100304 GCA_000404065.3 Pinus taeda | reverse complement strand
ATAACCCAGCCAACCTAACAATAATAATATAAAGCCACAAAAATAACAATAGAGGGATTCTATGGGGCACAGCAATAAAAATATGGGGACAATAGGGTCAAAACAATATTAATAATGGATACAACTACAATAGTAATGGGGTAATCACTAGTATTATAGGGACCTAATATGCTCTGAACCCTTCGTTTCATTTTTTAACGAGGTTGACACAAGACAAGGAAATCTCCTCATCTCTTGTTTCATTTTTTTAAGAGGTTGACACAAGACCAAGAACTATCCTCATCTCTTGTTTCATTTTTTCATGAGGTTGACACAAGACCAAGAACTATCCCCAGTATGGTCACCAATTTGTGATGCAGGCAAGTTCCCTCTACGGACAGAGGTAACCCCTCTAGACCTAGAGTGGGTCTAGTCACAACAAAGACAATACCAAAGCAAATTTCCTTAGAAAGTTGATGTCATGAAGGCCTACCTTCATATCCTTGGTTGATGAAGCTCTCGTCATGTTGCTCCAACTCTCGTTCTTCTAGTCACTTCTGTACCTAAAAACAACATATAGAGAACAACAATGAACATAATAGAATACGACAAAAACAATCTCCTTAAAGGGTCAAGGAACTTCAAGCTATCAATATGAAATTTGACATAATATATAGGAAATAAATTGTTGATTTGTATTAATGTAAACTAAAGTAGAACTTAAAACCAATCCTTGACATCATAAGTCTCCTTGAAGGGTCCCATGAGCATGTTTCCACAAGAATTCACTCGTGAACTGTCTCCCAAAAGGACAAATAACTCTCTCTCCTACCCAAAAGGCTAATTCTAGAACACTCTTACAATCAAGCCAACTCCACTCAAAACTATCCCAAGCTAAGTTACATAAGAGGCTACTTCCACACTCTAGCAAAACTCTCTACTTTTACTATTGAACTCTTGAACTCTGAAGCTATCTTCACTAATAGATCTCGGCTATGAAGGAGGTATTTATAGGAGGAGGAGCCTCCATAAAAGATGGGAGAAAGAGATTATCCCTTTGGGAGGTTACATAAAGGGTGGAACAACCATCCCAAAGGAGAGATTCGAGCTCATATGATCCAAAAACCAACCTTAGGACCGCCCATGAAGCTGTTACACTCCGAAGCTTCGACAATTTGTTAAAAAACTCGCCAAAATTAGCTTGTCGTGAGTGAAAGATAGGGACAGGGTGACGATGTCGCTAGGATTATTTCAATCTTGGCCATCTTCACGGGTGAAATAATTGATGACCCGTGACGACCCAAAAACAAAGGTTAAAAAGGATTTGCTCCAGGAGTAATGAACTGAGGTATTCTTCCTGATATGACAAGGAAGACACTGACACATTTTTTGCAACATGACATAAAGCAGATGTCAATAACATAGACTGGCAGTGTCCGGGATTAGGGAATGCGAGGAAGGTGACAAAATATTGTGTAACAGAAAGAAGATGGTATGATGGCAAAGGAGTGTTGCATGGTTGAAGTACTTTCAAGGAATGAAAGGAAGTTGCTGAAGAAAGTCTAGATGGCAAAAAGGAGAAAAGAGGTATGTACATATTTAATCATGTCATCATTTAGTTGGAGATAGCATGGGTGAATGCTCTATCTTATGAGCATTATCGAAGGAGACTCATCTCTTCCTTTGGAAAGATTCATGAAGGAATATCTATTAAATTAGTTCAGATATTTACAAGATGAAATCAACATAATATGTCCTCGTATGGAATATGAGGTGGTTGACAAAGATGGAGGAACTATGTATTAAAGTTCTTTGGAAGAAATATGTGAAGAAAGGAAGAATAATTTGTGAAAGATGTAGCTATAGTCACATGAGATAAGTTATCAACATGCTATGACTATAAGAATTGGCTATGACAACTCCATAGAGAAAGTATGAAGACTCTAATGAAGTCTGTAAAGGAATGAGATCTTTGACATTGAATGTCTTGGAGATGTGTTTGTGAATGTGCAGGATGTTTCAAACAAGCATATGTCATGATGAAAGGTCGTCATAAATGGTAACTTTGTGTAGAAAATCTAGTGCAGGTTATCCCAATAATGCAATATAAATCAAAGAAAAATATTATAACCTACTTCTACTATCAATTTGCGGAAGCTTAAATATCGAGCTGAACAATATAACCAGAAGAAGAAGAATCAATCACGCAATACACATGAAAATACTTTGGGGAAAGCCTCAGCTAAAAACCCCCACTATCTATATTATCATACAAGGTGGAAATACATAGGAATTATACAAAACCTTAGCTCTCACAGCTAACCAGCTCTCAGTACAATCCTCACATATGCTCACAGGCAATCTTGGCTGCTCTTCAGCCTTCCTCTTTGCCCTCCAAGCTCCTATTTCCTTGCGTTGTTCCTCTGGGATGATTCTCTCTTACCAAGTGGAAAACTCATCTACCAAGTGGATGATCACCTGTTCTCACACACTATCAGAACTACACAATCCTCAAGGAATGATTTCCTTGACTGCATGCATGAGTTTTCTTTATAAGAAAAAACATGCAACTAATAATACATTTTCCTTGACTTTAATCTCAACTGGTTCTTTCTCAGAATAGACATGCATGAGTTTTTTATGAGGGAATCTTCAGTTAACTGGAGTAGCACTAGTTAAGTGCATTCATGCATCAACTGACTGTTAACTCATTATTAGTTCCTCAAACAGTTTGGAACTAATTTAACTAGACTTAACTCAGTAAACTGAGTTAACTAATTACAACTCAAATATAACTCAATCTTATCTCCTTAATTTAAGGCTTATCTCCTTAATTTAAGGGATAACTCTTGCATGACTTCAGAAAGACTTCTAACTTGAATTTCTCCAACTAATTAAGTCAAAATAACTCAATTAATTATTTCCAAGTAGCTGTTAAGACTAAATTCGATTTTAATTCACAATTAATTCAAGGACAAATTAAATTGGAATATTCTTGTTGCCACATTTCAACTCTCCCTCTCAACAAGAAAGGATTATCTGCCACCCCGATCCTATCTCTATGGAACTCAAATTTACACTTTCACAATGCCTTTGTCAAAATGTTAGCATCTTGCTCCTCTGTCGAAACATATTGCAGAAACATGATCCTCTCAACCTGTGAAAAGACACAGGCAACAAATCTTGCCTTATGCTTCTCCACACTACCATAAACAGCTTGCTTTACCTTGTAAAGCCAATGGGAACTCACAACTAACTTGTTCTCTGGTCTAGAAACCACGTCCCAAACACTTTTATGAACTATGGAGTCATACTCCTCCACCATAGCATCAACCCAAAGCAGCTGTTGCACTGCTTCCTCAAAGGAAGATGGCTTAGTCTTAACACATTCCCCAGCAAGGGCCATGTATCCAGTGTACCTCTTAGTTTACCTCCTCTGTTTGTGCTGAGAAGATGGTGCTCCCACATTCTCCCTCGCATCCTCCAACAATCAATCAACTTCTCTTGTGCGCTTTCATCCATCTTTGGAAGACTCTGCTTGAGTGGATGTCTCCATTCCTAGAACCTTTGCATGTGGATGCTCGGCATCAATATAAGGTTCATCCTCCTTAGGAACCAACAGTTCTTCCATATCCTGTAGTTGGAGCTCCCTCTCAAGGGAACCTCGCATGGTCTTCTGCTCATCAAACTTGAGATCTCTACGAACCACTATCCTCTGACTGGTAGGCAAGTACACCCAATAGTTGTGAGGTGTATCAGTGTACCCCACAAGTATCTCCAACTCTATTGTCGGCTCAAGCTTGTTCCGTGCATCCTTTGTCACATGGCAATATACCGATGAGCCAAAGATCTTGAAGTGACCCACATCTGGTCCCTTATCGGAAAACGCTTCCTTTGGTGTCTTCATCCCAAGTATGCGATGTGGGCTTCTATTCTACAAATAGACCGTTCTGTTGCATGCCTCGGCCCACAAGTGAAGTGGTAGGCCTTGGTCATGCAGCATTGCCCGTGCTACCCCTACAATAGTTATGTTCTTCTTCTCGGCCACCCCATTGTGTTGTGGGTTATGAGGTGTCGTCAACTCTCGTTTAATTCCTTCCACTGCACAGAAGTCCTTAAACTCTTGAGAGACATATTCTTCATCGGTGTTGCTTCTCAAGGCCTTGATCTTCTTCCCCAAATCTTTCTCGACCAAATATTTGAACTCACAAAACTTTGTGAAGGTTTGGTCCTTCTTTTGCATGAAATAAATCCAGCATTTATGAGAATAGTCATCAATGAAAATCACATAATACCTTTGCTTCGTTGTGGATGCCATCGAGAATGGTCCACACACATCAATATGAACTCGCTCTAAGATAGCCTATGCTTGATTGTCTTGATCATGAAAGGAAGACTTGGTGTACTTTCCCAAGGTACAACCTTTGCATGTGTCAACTTGCTCAAGTTTACCTTTGGGAAGTCCTGTAGATATTTGTTGCATTATCTTCAAAGCCCCATGATGCAAATAGCCCAACCGCCTGAGCCACAACTCGCCAATGTCTTGGCTTTGCACCAATTTTGCTTTCGTACTCAATGCTACACAATAATCTACCTCTAATTTATAGAGATTCTTCACCCAAATCCCTATCCTCTTGGTCTGACCCGTGGCTATGTGTCTTAGGAACACCTTTCCTTTATTGAAGACAACATCGTAGCCTTTGTCCTCCAACATCGCGACTGATACCAAGTTCTTCTTCAATCCAGGCACATACTTCACATCTGTTAAGGTGATAGGAGCTCCATGCACTGAAGAAATTTTTATCACCGGTCATGTGGAATGAGGCTCCACTGTCAAGATACCAGACACAACCCATCATCGATGTCACCATGCATACGATGAGGGTAAAGTCCATTTCGAACTAAGAGGCTAATGCCTCACCTTCCAATCCTTCCAAGGATCCCTTATTAGACTTCTTTGATAGGAATTTAGTCACATAATGTCCCATCTCATGACAATTAAAGCATCTCACTTTAGAGATGTCACCCTTCTTCCATCCATGAGAAGAATTCGATTTGGAATGGGAATCCTTCCCCTTCCCATTCCTTGTCATACTTGCTAAGGCCAGATTTTGTTCACCATCATCATTGGATGAAGAACCATCTCGTGTGCTCCTCCTGATCTCCTCCTGCATAAGATCTGACCACGGTCGTTCCCATTCTGGTAGTTTCTCCCTTCCATTCATAGAGTCCTGGTAGCTACTCCAACTCTTTGGAAGGCCAAGGAGAGCGAGGCTCACCATATCATCATCGGAAGTAGTTATTCCCACACTGCCAAGCTCATCTCTGCAGGTGGTGAGCTTGTTCAGATATGTGGAAATAGTATTGCCCTTCTCCATCTTGATTCTTTGAAGCTTATCCTTGAGCGCCAATTTCCTCCGGTCACTACTGTTCTAGTAGAGGCCCTTCAATTTCTTCCACATTGAAAATGGAGTATTCTTCCCATGGAGACTCGAGACAATGTGATCTCGAACTCCCTCAAGGATGGTCCGTCTCGCCTTCGCCACACACTTCTTCCACTCAGCCAACTCTTGTGCATTAGTTGAAGTTGGCTTTGGGATTTCTTGATCAATGAATTCCTTCAAGCCATTATCTTCTAATACAACCTCTATTCTATCTTTCCATGCTATGTAATTCGAGCTACCTTCTAAGGCATACTCGAGTCTCAAGCCATAGAACGCCATTTGCCAACCTTGAAGTAGGAATTATACAAAGCCTTAGCTCTCACAGCTAGCCAGCTCTCAGTACAATCCTCACATATGCTCACAAGCAATCTTGGCTGCTCTTCAGCCTTCCTCTCTGCCCTCCAAGCTCCTATTTCCGTACATTGTTCCTCTGGGATAATTCTCTCTTACCAAGCGGAAAACTCATCCACCAAGTGGATGATCACTTGATCTCACACACTGTCAGAACTACGCAATCTTCAAGGAATGATTTCCTTGACTGCATGCATGAGTTTTCTTTATAAGAAAACACATGCAACTGATAATACATTGTCCTTGACTTTAATCTCAACTGGGTCTTTCTCAGAATAGACACGCATGAGTTTTTGATGAGGAAATCTTCAGTTAACTGGAGTAGCACTAGTTAAGTGCATGCATGCATCAACTGACTGTTAACTCATTATTAGTTCCTCAAATAGTTTGGAACTAATTTAACTGGACTTAACTCAGTAAACTGAGTTAACTAATTACAACTCAAATATAACTCAATCTTATCTCCTTAATTTAAGGCTTATCTCTTTAATTTAAGGGATAACTCTTGCATGACTTCAGAGAGACTTCTAACTTAAATTTCTCCAACTAATTAAGTCAAAATAACTTAATTAATTATTTCCAAGTAGCTTTTAAGACTAAATTCAATTTTAATTCACAATTTAATTCAAGAACAAATTAAATCAGAATATTCTTGTTGCCAAATTTCAACACTTTGATTTGATGTTCATTTTTATTTTTGAAAAAACATTTGGTTGGGTTGAAATAAGGCTACCAAACAAGAGTTGTAGATGTCACATACAACTATCTGATTTGGATTTAAACAGGAATGCAACAAATTATAGAGATAACCATAAATACAGAGATGCAATAGAAATAATACTTCATTTCATTAATGTAAAATATTGAAATATGCTTACAAACAGAAATGGAAATAAACTAGCTTGGGCGACAGTAGCTTATCTCTAAGGAGAGATGTGGCAGCTACATGCCTCTGAACTGTCTTAAAATGAGGCTCAAAGGCCTATTTATTGTTGAGAAACAATGGAAAACCCTAAACATCCATAAACCTAACCCTATGAAATGAAGCACCAAACTATGGGCCCCGTTTGGGTAAATTGGTACATCAACTTCCTAGGGTTGTAACTTTGGCATACGATCTCTGTTTGACGCGCACAATACCTCATTCGAAAGTTATATCTAAGGATTACAACTTTTGAGTGAGAAACATCAGTCCACAGACCCATGTTGCTCCTAGTTTTCCCAAAAAACGTCATTTAGGGCCTCAAAACGGCTTCGAAAGTTCAGGACCCGAAAAAACTGCTAAAAATAGTAAACTATGCTACAGTTAAGGAAACTGAAAAATAGAAAGAAACAATGGTGGGGGTCCAAGTGGAATTGGTGGGTGGCTACCAATATCCACCTAGATCATTCCTCCCCCCTTAGGAAGTAATGCCCCCCATTGCGTTGAGTTCCTCCATGAGATGAGGAAACTTCTGCTGAACTTGGTCCCTGGTGAAGGAGTTGGCCTGCTTTGACAACTTGATACAGTTGGATCTTCTACTGGCGAGTATACTTGATCTGTGTGTCCATGATCCGATGAGTTGCAGCTTGTTCCGTGCAATCTGGATTTAACTATGTTGGTGTGAGTTGTTCTGCAATGTCGGATGTGTCTAGTAATGGAGGAAAGTATGGCTGAAGGCGGCCCACATTGAACACTGGGTGCAAGCCAAGGAATAGGGGAATGTTGAGCTCAAATGCATTGTCTCCCACAACCTTGGTAATGATGTAAGGAACATATCGGAGTGGTATAAGTTTTCGATAGGCTCTGGTAAGGCGTTCCTTTTGCAAATGCAACCAGACTTTGTCGCCCACCTGAAACTTGTGTGGCACCCGATGTTGATCATGTCGCTACTTGTACTTGGAATTTGACTTCTCCATAATTTCGTGGACCTGTTGGAGAATATGTTGGATGTGCTCAATGAATTTGTTTGACTTATCTGTTTCATACTGGACATGAGCCAAATCTGCCTCAGTAGCTGCAAACGGCATGGCCACATCAATGGGACATAGTGGCTGGAATCCCAAGCCCACCTGAAAAGGGATATGGCCAGTCAAGATGTGGAGAGCCCGGTTATAGCTGTCTTGAACATAGGGGAGGTTCTCATCCCATGTACGTGGATGCTTTAAGTTGTACATGTGCAGAATGTGTATGATCATCCTGTTGACAACCTCTGTCTGGCTATCAGTTTGGGGATAGAAGGTTGTGGACTTAGTGAGTTTGGTGTCCAGCATCGACCAGAGACTGGACCAAAATGTACTGAGGAACCTATTGTCCCGATCTGAGATGATAGACTGTAGGATCCCAAAGTGTACCCACACTCATTCAAAGAAGAATTTAGTGGTGGCTTCTGCTATGATATTCTTCTTGCAGGCTGCCATAATTTCCATCTTCGAGAACCTGTCGACGCCCACAAAAAGAAGGTCATTTCCATGCTTAGTAGAAGGAATGCCTGACATGTAATCCATGGATATGGATTCCCAAGGTCGACTAGGGGTAGGGAGTGGAGTATAGAGGCCTTGCTTCTTGATGGTCGATTTGGCAATGGCGCGGGAAGTGCAGGATCTGATGTACTTCCCGACATCCTGTCGAAGATTTGGCCAATAGAAATACTTTTGCAGTATCGCCACCATTTTCTTGACCTTGAAATGCCCAGCAGCCCGAATTTAGTGTGCTTCCCAAATAATCTTGGCACGCTCGCTTAAAGGAACACAAAGGTGACCCAGGTGGCATAACAGGGCATCCTAGAGGTGAAAATTTGGAACATACTGACCCTCCAAGAGTGTCTGAAATGTGTGGCCGAATTTTAGGTCGCTTTTGTAGAGCAGTGACCAATCAGAGGTCTCGTGCCCACAATATTTGAGCATGGTGGTTAACAACATGATCAATGGTCGACTAAGGCAATCTGCAACATTATTTTTCCTGCCCTTCTTATACTTGATATTCAAATGGAACTATTGCAGGTACATGGACCACTTTTGATGGCAATCATTCTGCAACTTCCCTTGCGTATGTATGAACTGCAGGGGTCAGTGGTCTATGTGGATGACCATTTCCTTCCCCAAAATGTAATGCTTCCATTATCGGCAGGCCTGCACAAAGGAATACATCTCTTTATCATAAGTGGGATACTTCCGGACTGTGTCTGAAAGTGTCTCATTGTGATATGCCACTGGATGCCTGTGTTGAGTAAGGACTACCCCAATAGCATAGTCAGAGGCATTTGTCTCGATCTCAAATGGTTGTTGCAAGTCTGGTAATGCGAGCACTGGTGTCGAGCAGAGGCAATGTTTCAACTCTATGAATTCTTTCTGTTGAGATTCAGACCAAAATAATTTTGCTTTCACTCCTCCCTTGGTGACTTCACTCAAGGGCTAAGTGATATGAGAAAATCCCAACATGAACCTGCGGTAGAAGTTGGCAAGACCCAGAAAGCTACAAGCTCTGTTAGAGTGGTTGGAGATGGCCAATCCCGAATGACTTGGATCTTGGTTGGATCCACATGCACCCCCCATTCATCAATAATGTATCCCAGATACCGAACTTGGGTCATGCCAAAAGTGCATTTCTCCAAATTGGCACATAACTTGTGTTGCCGCTTTGTTTGGAGAACCTGTCAAATGTGGTGGAGGTACTCTTGCCAACTTTGGCTAAAGATCAGGATGTCATCCAAGTATACCACTATAAATGAGTTGGTGAATGGCCACAAGATATCATCCATTAGCCTCATGAAGGTTGTAGGAGCATTTGTCAACCCGAAAGGCATAACCAACCATTCGAAAAGGCCCTCCTTGGCTTTGAAGGCAGTCTTCACCACATCGGAAGGTTCGATTGGTACCTTGTGATAACTTGACTTCAAATCGATCTTGTTGAAATATTTTCCCCCCTTCAATTGGTCTAGAAGGTCATCAATCCATGGGATCGGGTACCTATTCCAGACAGTGATCCAAGTGGATATTGGTGGCCACCCGTCAATTCCACTTGGACCCCCACCATTGTTTCTTTTTGTTTCTCTATTTCCTTAATTGTAGCATAGTTTACTATTTTTAGTAGTTTTTCGGGTCATGAACTTCCAGATCTTCATGGTGGCAATAGTGGCATTGGGCTCTACATCGATAATCTGCTTCCCTTTGTCACTCCCCTTCTTGGGTTCTGACTCAGAGTCGGAACATGCATATGATTTCGAAGACTTTAGCTCGGCCACTAGTGACTGCTTGGCCCGACACTCACTTGTGCTATGGTTGGAGCTCTTATGGAACTCACACCACTTTCTTTGTCCTTCTTCAGCTTCACAGTGTTTTTCTTTGTTTGCGGATTTGGCGGGTTGTCCTGGGACACCCCGCCTTGGATTTTTCCTTTGTTCAGTTGTTTGGGGGCGCCTTTCCCTTGCTTCAGATTTGCAAATCTAAAGTCTCGCTTCTTCTGTTTACACTTCTGCTCGATCTTGACAGTGTATCGGTACGCTGTGCCAAGCGATGAGATGTCCAGGAACTCCATCTCGTCCTAGATGTACATGTGTAGGCAGCCACGGTATTTGAGTACCAAATGCAGCTCAGAATCCTTGATACCCAACTTTGTGCGAAGGGTATGAAAAATATTGATAAACTCTAACACGTCTTGGTCCCTTCCCTATCGTAGCATGGTCCACTTTATGTATTTATGCTCATAGCTTATGACAGGGTAGTACTAATCCTTGATGGCATTCCAGAATGAATTCCAAGTTGGTGCAGCTGAAAATAGTGAGGTCGTACTTTCATCCTTCTGCTCGAAGTAGGTTTCCCACCAATCCTTGATGTGGGGGGCGACTTTGAGAAGAGTGAAAGTAATATTTTCCAGGCCAGAAAAATCATGAACAGAAAAATACCCTTGTAGCAAATTTAACCATTTATCTATCGCGTCTCCATCTATTTGACCCTCAAATATGGGAATGTCAAAGTTAACTTGTACATTAAAGGGTGTGGCACTTCCATAGTAGCTATTAGAAGTAGATGTGTCGCCCCTAGGTAGCCGCTAAAGGATCTGGGCAAAGTTTTCCATCATCGTGTTCCTTTGTCACTCGAGGGCCTCTTCAAGCAAGATTTTGATAGGATCTCTTGCCCCCTCGTCTTTCTTTTCATCTGCCATGGGAGGCCGTCGGGATTTGCGAGACTGGTCTTACAAATGTTCGACCAATTCAAGCCCTCATTCCTTATATCTTGACATCGTTGGGGACATGGAAAGAAAAACAGAGAAGAGCAGACTGCTCTGATACCACTGATCTCGATTTAAACAAGAACGCAAAAAATTACAGAGATAACCATAAATACAGAGATGCAACATAAATAATACTTCATTTAATTAATGTAAAATACTGAAATATGATTACAAACAGAAATGGAAATAAACTAGCTCAGGCTACATGCCTCTGAACTGTCTTACAATGAGGCTTGAAGGCATATTTATTGTTTAGAAATAATGGAAAACCCTAAACATCCAAAAACCTAACCCTAGGAGATGAAGCGCCAAACTATGGGCCCTATTTGGGTAAATTGGTACATCAACTTCCTGGGGTCATAACTTTGGCATACGATCTCTGTTTGACGCGCACAATACCTCATTAGAAAGATATATCCAAGGACTACAACTTTTGAGTGAGAAACCCATGTTGCTCCCAATTTTTCCAAAAAACATCGTTTAGGGCCTCAAAACAGCTCCAAAAATTCAAGACCCAAAAAACTGCTAGAAATAGTAAATTGTGCTATAATTAAGGAAACTGAAAAACAAAAAGAAACAATGGTGGGGGTAAAATTGGAATTGGTGAGTGGCCACCAATATCCACCTGGATTATTCCTCCCCCCTTAGGAAGCAATGGTCCCCATTGCATTGAGTTCCTCCATGAGATGAGGAAACTTCTGTTGAACTTGGTCCCTGGTGAAGGAGTTGGTCTGCTTTGACAACTTGATACAGTTGGATCTTCTGTTGGCAAGTGTGCTTGATCTGTGTGTCCATGATTCGATCAGTTGCAGCTTGTTCTGTGTAACCTGGATTTAAATCTGTTGATGTGAGTTGTTCTGCAATGTCAGATGTGTCTAGTAATGTTGGAAAGTATGGTCGAAGGCGGTCCACAATGAACATTGGGTGCAGGCTAAGGAATGGGGGAATGTTGAACTCAAATATATTGTCTCCCACAGCCTTGGTAATGGTGTAAGGACCATATCAGAGTGGTGCGAGTTTCTAATAGGCTCCGGTAACGCACCCACCTGAAACTCGTGTGGCACCCGATGTTGATCATGTCGTTGCTTCTACTTAGCATGTGATTTCTCTAGAATGTCGTGGACTTGCTGGTGGATATGTTGGATGTGCTCAATGAAGTTTTTTTCCTTATCTGTTTCGGATTGGACATGAGCCGAATTTGCCTGAGTAGCTGCCAATGGCATGGCCACATCAATGGGACATAGTGGCTAGAATCCCAAGCTCAGCTTAAAAGGGCTGTGGCCAGTCGAGTTGTGGAGAGCCCAATTATACCTATGCTAAACATAGGGGAGGCTCTCATCCCATAAGCGTGGATGCTTTGAGCTGTACATGTGCAAAATGTGTATGATCATCCTATTGACAACCTCTGTCTGGCCATCAGTTTAGGGATGGAAGGTTGTGGACTTAGTGAGTTTGGTGTCCAACATCGACCAGAAACTAGACCAAAATGTACTGAGGAACCCACTGTCTCGACCTAAGATGATAGACTGTGGGATCCCAAAGTGTACCCACACTCGTTCAAAGAAGAGTTTAGTAGTGGCTTATGCTGTGATATTCTTCTTGCAGGCCGCCATAATGGCCATCTTCAAGAACCTGTCAACGGCCACAAAAACACAGTCATTTCCATGCTTAGTAGAAAGAAGGCCCGACATATAATCCATGGAGATGGATTCCCAAGGTCGACTAGGGGTAGGCAACGGAGTATAGAGGCCTTGCTTCTTGATGGCTAGTTTGGCAATAGCGCAGGCAGTGCATGATTTGATATACTTCCCGACATCCTGTCAAAGATTTGGCCAATAGAAATACTTCTATAGTACCGCCATCGTTTTCTCGATTCTGAAATTCCCAGCAACCCGACCATAGTGTGCTTCCAAAATCATCTTGGCACGCTCTCTTGAAGGAACACAAAGGTGACCCAGGTGGCATAACAGGGCATCTTGGAGGTGAAAATCTGGAACATGTTGACCCTCTCCAAGAGTGTCTGGTATGTGTGGCCGAATTCTGGGTCGCTTATGTAGAGAAGTGGTCAATCAAAAGTCTCGTGCCCACAAGATTTGAGCACGTTGGTTAATGCCATGATCGGTGGTCGACTGAGGAAATTTGCAACATTATTGGTGTTGCCCTTCTTATACTTGATATTTAAATGGAACTGTTGCAGGTATGTGGACCACTTCTGAAGGCGATCATTCTACAGCTTCCCTTGTGTCTGTATGAACTGCAGGAGTTGATGGTATTTGTGGATGACTGTTTCCTTCCCCAAAATGTAATGCTTCATTGTCGGTAGGCCTGAACAATGGAATACATCTCTTTGTCATAAGTGGGATACTTTCGGACTGTGTCTGAAAGTGTATCACTTTGATATGCCATTGGATGCCCATGTTGAGTAAGGACTGCCCCAAGAGCATAGTCAGGTGCATCTGTCTCGATGTCAAATGGTTGTTGCAAGTATGGTAATAAGAGCATTGGTGCTGAGCAAAGGCGATGTTTCAACTCTATGAATGCCTTCTGTTGAGATTCAGACCAAAAGAATGTTGTGTTCGCTCCTCCCTTGGTGACTTCACTCAATGGCCAAGTGATATGAGAAAATCCCAACACGAACCTAAAGTAGAAGTTGTCAAGACCCCGAAAGCTACGAAGCTCTGTCAGAGTGGTTGGAGATGGCCAATCCTGAATGACTTGGATCTTGGCTGGATCCACATGCACCCCCCGTTCATCAATAATGTATCCCGGATACTGAACTTGGGTCATGCCAAAAGTGCATTTCTCCAAATTGGCACATAACTTGTGTTGCCGCAGTGTTTGGAGAACTTGTCGGATGTGGTGGAGGTGCTCTTCCCAACTTTGGTTGAAGATCAGGATGTCATCCAAGTATACCACTGCAAATGAGTTGGTGAATGGCCTCAACATGTCATCCATTAGCCTCATGAAGGTTGTAGGAGCATTCATCAACCCGAAAGGCATAACCAACCATTCGAAAAGGCCCTCCCTGGCTTTGAAGGCAATCTTCCACACATCGGAGGGCTTGATTGGTACCTAGTGATAACCTGACTTCAAATCGATCTTGTTGAAATATTTTCCCCCCTTTAGTTGGTCCAGAAGGTCATCAATCCATGGGATTGGGTACCTATTCTAGAAAATGATCCAGGTGGATATTGGTGGCCACCCTCCAATTCCACTTGGACCCCCACCATTGTTTCTTTTTGTTTTATGTTTCCTTAATTGTAGCACAGTTTACTATAATTAGTAGTTTTTTAGGTCCTAAACTTATGGATCTTCGTGGTGGCAATAGTGGTGTTGGGTGGTGCAACGATAATCTGCTTCCCTTTGTCATTCCCCTTATCGAGTTTTGACTCATAGTCGAAACATGCATATGATTCCGAGGACTTTAGCTCGGCCACTAGTGACTACTTGGCCTAACACTCACTTATGTTGTGGTTGGAGCTCTTATGGAACTCACACCACTTTCCATGTCCTTCTTCGGCTTCGCGGTGTTGTTCTTTTCTTGCGAACTTGGCGGGTTGTCCTGGGCCACCTTTCCTTGGATTTTTCCTCTGTTTAGGGGTTTGGGGGCGCCTTTCCCTTGCTTCGGATTTGCAGATCCAAAGTCTCGCTTCTTCTATTTAAACTTCTGCTCGATCTTGACAACATATCGGTACGTCATGCCGAGTGAGGAGATGTCCAAGAAATCCATCTCGTGCTTGATGTACTTGTGCAGGCAGCCGCACTATTTGAGTACCAAATGCAGCTTAGAATCCTTCATACCCAACTTTGTGCGAAGGGTATGAAAAATATTGGTAAACCCCATTACGTCTTGGTCCCTTCCCTGCCGCAGCGTGGTCCACTTTATGTATTTATCCTGATAGCTTCTGACAGGGTAGTACTGCTCCTTGATGGCATTCCGGAATGAATTCCAAGTGGGTGCAGCTAAAAACAGTGAGGTTGTACTTTCATCCTTTTGCTTGAAGTAGGTCTCCCACCAGTGCTTGACGTGGGGGGCGACTTTGAGAAGAGCGAAAGTAATCTTTTCCCGGTTCGAAAAATCATGAATAGAAAAATACCCTTCTAGCAAATTTAATCATTTATCTACAACATCTGCATCTATTTGACCCTCAAATATGAGAATTTCAAAGTTAACTTGTACCTTAAAGGGTGTGGCGCTTCCAGAGTAGCTGCTGGAAGTAGATGTGTCGCCCCTAGGTAGCCGTTGAAGGATCTGGGCAAGGTTTTCCATCATCGCATTCCTTTGTCGCTCAAGGGCCTCTTCGAGCAAGATTTTGATAGGATCTCCTACCCCCTCGTCTTTCTTTTCATCTACCATGGGAGGCTGTCGGGATTTGTGATGCTAGTCTTGCAACAATTCGACCAGTTCAAGCCCTAACTCCTTATATCCCGACCTCGATGGGGACACGCAAAGAAAAATAGAGAAGAGTAGACCGCTCTGATAGCATTGATTTGGATTTAAACAGGAACGCAACAAATTGCAGAGATAACCATAAATACAGAGATCCAACAAAAATAATACTTCATTTCATTAATGTAAAATACTAAAATATGCTTACAAGCAGAAATGGAAATAAGCTAGCTCTGGCAATGGTAGCTTATCTCTAAGGAGAGATGTGGCATCTACATGCCTCTGAACTGTCTTACAATGAGGCTCGAAGGCCTATTTATTGTTGAGAAGCAATGGAAAACCCTAAACATCCAAAAAACTAACCCTAGGAGATGAAGCGCCAAACTATGGGCCCTGTTTGGGTAAATTGGTACATCAAATTTCCGGGGTCATAACTTTGGCATACAATCTCCGTTTTATGTGTGCAATACCTCGCTAGAAAGATCTATCCGAGGACTACAACTTTTCAAAGAAAAACATTAGTGCATGGGCCCATGTTACTCCCAGATTTCCCAAAAAGCGTCGTTTAGGGCCTCAAAATGGCTCTGGAAATTCAGGTCCCGAAAAAAAATTGCTAAAAATAGTAAATTGTGCTATAATTAAGGAAACTAAACAATGGAAAGAAACAATGGTGGGGGTCCAAGTGGAATTAGCGAGTGGCCACCAATATCCACCTGGATCACTATCACTCATGTGATTGGATGAAATATCATGAAAGTAACATGACTTGGAAAATGTAGTTGGATGAAGGATAGCTAGATGTGGACTAGAGGATCATTTTCTGATGAAAAGAAGGATGACATGATTGATGGTTCAACCTTATGGCTCGTTGAAGGAAAGTGATGGATGGTTGATGCCCTATGAAGAAAAACCTAGAAGATGAAGTCTCCATAATGATGAAGATGAAATTCATGATATGGAATTGTCCTAAAGAAACATACCCTGTGAGCACCCAGGTGGGGTATGTGTCTTGAGAGACAATGATGATGGTGTATGTCAGTAAGTGGTCTCGCCAGCATTGTGCTCTGATCTTGTGGAGAGATAGAGTTGTTAGACAAGGCCTTGTTATGTGACAATGCTAGTTGATATGATCAAATGCTCTGGCATAAACTAGGGAAGTAGCTTATGAGATGGCATACCAATCTCACTCTTCTTATGAGAATTCTTTAGTTTGAGAATGCCTAAGTACCTTGTATGTATTATGAATACCTCCCCAGTTAAGAGGGAGTGTTGAAATATGTAACCAGGTTTGGTCTTCATAATGGCATATGTAATCTTGATTTTATGTATTTGTTTTAAAGAGAAAAATAAATGTATTATTGTCATGCTTGAGGCATGGGTTTCATGCTCAAGAGAAATTTATATTTAGGTCAAGCACCCATTGGGTGCTTCTAGGGCTTGCCATTGAGTCCACAAGTCAATTTAGTCATTGTCATGTATAAAAGACCCTTTTGGGAATGTTACATATTGTAAAGAAAATTTATTTATGTCAAAATTAGTAAAAAACCCTCCAAGACCTTGTCGAACTAGTAGCAACAAGTCGACCTACATGAAAGAGCAAGTCAGCCTCATGAAGGGCTATTCGTCCACCTTGAGAAGCCTATATATAAGAGACTTTGACCTCACTTGAAGAACACTCACTCACCAAAAGAAATTCAATCAAGGAAGAGAAGGAGAGTGAAGAAGAGGAAGACTAAAGGAACAGAAGTTTTATTGTTTTTGAGTTGTCTCCTCCTCACACGTGTGAAGATTAAGACAATTTTATAGCAGCAAAGTTGAAATACTAGAAAGTTGCTAGGAAAGTCAAAGTGTTGGAAAGTTCCTAAATAAGTCGAAGTGTTGGAAAGTTGTTGGGAAATTCAAAGCACTACAAAATTGTTGGATAAGTCGAAGTGTTGGAAAGTTGTTGGGAAACTTGAAGTGTTGGAAAATTGCTAGGGGTCAAAATTGTTGGAAGTTGTTGGGTCGAAGTAGCTAGAAGTTGCCAAAGTTGTTGGAGGCTGCTAGGTCAAATTAGCTAGAAGAAAGATCATTAAGAAGAAGTTTGACTTGGTCTTGTAGGGATCTTGGTCAAGAATCATAGGTCTTGGAATTTGTCATTTTAAATTCTATAAAAGAGAACAATTATTGTGAGTTTTTCTCTCAAAATGAGAGATTTTGACCATGGTTGATCACCTATATGTTATGTCCTCTTATTTCATTTTTCTTCATTATTTGATAATTGTTTGATAAACAAAAACATGAAAAAAAAATAAACAATCAAATTAATTATAATACATCACAATCCATTAAAAAAAAAAACCAACATCTAATATACCGCCCATGGATTTCTTAACACAAACCATAGATAAAATAAAATCTTAGTGATTGCTCAACTCTATATTCACTTTAAGAGTAATTCAATATCTCATTATCTTCGCATTAAATCATTTCATTATCTTTGCATTAAATCATTTTATTTTTTCTTTCTGTTTAGACGTTGTGAAATTGAGTTTAAGTATGCTTTCTCGTAATAAAAGTAAAAAATTGCCAATATAAATATATTTACTCTTAGTTATTTGTATGGAGATGTATTTACTTTTGATTATTTTCACAGAGATGAAACAAGATAACATGGCTAGCAAATCACGAGAATAAAATAATTTAAGGAACAGATTAAAAAGCTGATTTAAGAAATAGACCAACGAGATGAATGTTGCTATTGAACTTATAGCCATATGAGCACCATAATCATTGAGGCCTAGTTGGTGATTCTAAAACCTCTTAACTTAAGTGACTAGATAAGATAATGCAATTTAAAATTTCAATGAAATATAAGATAATTTTATATTAAAATAAATAAATTTAATTACAAAATCTTAATAGTAAAAGGTGTTAATTACTAGAGAAAGAGATGATGAAAACGAAATCTCAATTGATGGGAAACAAATAACCAATAAGCCAATGAATATTGGCATGGACTCAATAATGTAATTCAAAATCATTAAAATTAATATTATAAGATAGAAGTAATTGATAACTATTTATAAATGGTAGTGTGTGATACAATATAAATAAAAAAATAGTAATTACTATGGTTAGAAAAAAAAAAGATAATACTCACTATTGTTAGAATTTTTTTCACGACGAAAAAAGCACTATTGTATTTATATAAGATATATAAAAAAGCTACATATACATATTGAGAACATAGCATATGATCTTAGAAGGATCTTCAGGATTAACATATAAAACCATGGACAAAAATGGGGAGATAGAGCCAATACTATGACCAAACTCCCACCATCTGATGAAGAATGTATAACAGGAAACAAAAAATAGGATCAGCCAAAAGCATAATGGCCACAAAAAAATAAATGTTGAGATATGTTCCTGTGGAGACAAGAAGATACGAAACCGCATCATAATACCATAGTCCTGAAAATATATAAAGCAGGAAAACAAAACTAAAAGGATCAGATGATCTGCAAGCTAGAAATTAAAAATCGGAGGGATAAAAATCATGTATGATGTAGGTATCTCTTTCAAAAGAGACCTGAATATGCCAAAAACCAGGAGCCTCAAGAAGACCCCTCTTCGACAAAGCATCTGCCTGCCCATTTTTATCCCTGTAGATGTGTTGGATTGAGCCATCCTTCAAAAGATTCCAATAGAACTTTATCCTGTCTAACCAACCCATGAGGTGAGGATTGGAGATGGTATTTTTTCCCGTGACATATTCCACCATGATTTTTGAATCTCCGTAGATAGAAACACCCTGAAGATTAAGAAAGAGACAAAAGTATAAAAGGTCAGCGAGGGCCATTACCTCGGCCATATTGTTGGTGCCCCTTCCCCCATTCCAAAAAATTAAAAATTTTGTGTCCTTATCAACTATAATATGAAAACCACAGCCACATGAACCATTTTGCTCGACACCATCAAAAAACGCCCTCAGCATAGATGAGATTTCCAGAGAAGGATCAATGCCAACCTGTTTCTTATGCTTGGGGGAATAAATAGGGACATCTTCATAAAGAGAAAAAATGTCATGAAGGATTTCCAGAAAGGGAGAGTTTTTACCTTTGAAAATGAAATTATTGTGCCATTTCCCAATGCTCCATACAAAGATGATGAATATTATCCTCCATGACTCTATCTGCTCACTGTACCAAATAAAAGCTTCCTTTATAGAAGCATGAGACAAATGTTGAATGCCGAAGAAATTCTCCAGAGATAACCACAGTTGCTGAGTACCCAAACAGTTTAGGAATAAGTGATAGTTATCTTCCTTTGCAGATCTGCATATGGGGCAGAAGCCTAGACCCTGCCATCCCCGCTTTCTTAAGTTCTCCCACAATAGATTTTTATTGTGAAATAGCAACCATGAGGAAAAAACCATTTTGAATAAGCACTTCACTTGGAAATATAAAATTGCATGAAAACTGATTTTGCTTGATGAAGTTCTGAATTCAAATTAAAATGTTTCTTATTGATAAATAAAACTTAATTTCCATTTGCAAAAAAAATTCATCAATGAAATTGAAACCTAAACATTTATCTTCAATCTATATACATGATAATTTAAACCATTAACAAAAGCATATGTATGAATACTCAAGCATTAACAAGGTGATACCTCCATTTTTAAAAAGGGGTATGGTGATTTATATTATTGTCTCGTTTAACAATCTGCAAAAATCTTAAAAATTAAATTGAGGCAAAAATATTAAAAAATATATGTTTACAAAATATTAAAGTTTTTAGTAAACAAAATAAGATTCAACCTATTTTAATTCAGTAGGAGGAGGGCAATCTGTTATTTTTTAATTAACTATTTGAAATTTATATGATTTTAATTTTTTAAAATAAGGTTATTTTTATTTAGTATTTGATATTTAAAATTATTATAGAATATTGGATTGAAACATAATTTATTATTATGAAAAATACATTATATTATAATTTATTAATAATTAATATAGTTTATAATTAATCAAGAAAAATGTTTACAGATCTTAGATAGACCACTGATGGGGTGTTTTGTTAGACATTCTTTGGTGTGAAGTCCACCTCGATCAGGGTGATATATTGGCATGTTGAAGATGTAGTCCTGCAAAGCTTCCCAAAAAAACAAAAAAATAATTAAGAAAAAAAATATACTAAATTAATAATAATAATAAATAATAATATCCATTTTTAAGGTCACAGCAAGCCAGACACCAAATTGGTGTATGAGACCCCCTTGTTTGTGGGACAAGGGACCACCCCCTGCGGCAGCGATTGACTGCTAAGTCTACGAAGGATACATACTCTACCCCCCTCTGGTTTGAACCTGTGATTCTAGGAGGAAAAACATGCTCTTAACCATTAGGCCCACTCAAGATAATAATTACTAAATAAACTTAATTAATATTAATATATAATTTTTTATTAAATAATTAATTTAATATAATTCACAATTAATATAAAATAATTTTAATTTGTTAGTTATAATAAATGATTAATTATTTAACAATATTTTTTGCTCCAAAAAGAAGGTTTGCACTTTGAGGAATTTGATCCCTCTCACTGCATGATAAATCTCGAGTTAGATGGATCTAGACTAGTTTAGTAAACATATCATTCAACTATATATGGAAGATGCTTTAAGAATCCAACAACCCCTACTTTTAATATTTTAAAATATAAATAACATAACTAGTCTTGAGTGTACAGGTGTTACATGCAAACATATGATCAACCTTGGGAATTGCGCAATCAATTGGAGGAAAATTCCTAAATAACTGGGGCCTAATTCCTCAGGAATTGTGTAAGGAAATAAGGGCTCAAGTAGAGGAAAAAGTTGACTAAGTTTGGGTCGGTTCTTCTCATTGAGTAGAGAGATATGTTATTTGCTTGCAGGTTGAGCTTAGAGCGAGCTAGAAATTGTAATGCAATCTCTATTCATCTAATTAATGCAAGCAAGCTTAGGGGGTTTTTAGGAGTTGTTTTCTCTTAGAAAAATATTGTGCATGTGTGTTATTTCCTATTGCATGTTTGAGATTGTTGTTCTAAATTGTGATTTAATTTCTGCAAAGCAGTAGAGTAGAATTGTGTCTCTTGAGTTAGATTAAAATTTCTTGAGCAGTTGCAATTCTACACCATATTTCTACATGGTATCAGAGCTAGATTCACATTAGAACGGAAATCCAAAATCTAGCATAGCTACCAAGACTCGTTGAATGGAAGGGAAAAGTTACAGAAGTGGGAAAGGTTGTGGTCCAATTTGGTTCAAGAAGGGTTCAGGAGAAATAGCCAGGATGGAATTTCATCCAAGCAAGAGGATGAAGAAAATTTTTCATTGGTTGGAAAGGAAAAGAAGGGCAAAGGGAATAAATCTCAAACCAAACCAGAATCCATCCAAGGGGTCAAGAAGAAAGACTTTTCCAAAATAAAATGCTTCAATTGTCATGAATTCGAGCACTATGCTATGAAGTGTCCACACAAAAATTCTAGCAAGAAGAACTCATGAGGAGCAACACATGAAGCTTTGGCTTCATAGTTCGACCTTGAGATTACCCTTATCGTATGCATGTCCAACACAATGATGGGGAGTGTGTGGTACTTAGACTCTAGTGCCTCGTTCCACATGACATGGTGTAGAGTATTTCAGAGACCTAGAGGAGAAATATCTCTAGATACATATTGAGTTGGGGGACGATGGAAGGTACATTGCTACCAGGATTGGTACAGTAAACTTTCAAAGGGAGTTGAGATCCCCTCTTCACCACAAATATGTCATGTTTGTGCCAGGCCTAAAGAAGAATCTCATCTTTGTTGCAATTTTGGAAGATTGTGGTTATGATGTGATCTTCAGCAAAGGGAACCTAAGACACATAACCACTGGACAGGTGAAGCAGATCGAGGTTCATGTGAATAACTTGTAGAAACTTGATGTGGAAGATTATGTTGCATTGAATAGTAAGGTAGAGGAAGTAAGAGTCATGATGTCAGTGAGATTTGGCACAAGAGATTGGCCCATTTGCATCGTGGCACCTTAAAGATTATGTAGCAAATAACCACTGGCCTCCCTAAAGGATCACTTGAGCAGCAAGATGTCTACAAAGGCTATACCTTAGGGAAGTATGTAAAATCCATATTCCATGATCGAGACAATAAAGCACATGCAGTCTTGGAAAGATCCCACTCTGATGTTTGTGGACCTTTCTCAATAGCCTCCACTGTCAGACACAAATATTTTGTTATTTTTATTGATGATTTCTCAAGGAAGTGTTGGACCTTCTTCACATGGAAGAAGGATGAGTAGAATTCAAGGAACTGGTTGAGAAAGAGACCGACAAGAAGGTGAAGGCTCTCAGGAGTGATAATGAAGGTGAGTATGTTTCGAATGACTTCAAGTATTTATGTACGAAAGATGGCATTCAAAGAGAGGTGACAACACCCCAAAAACAACAACAGAATGGGGTAGCTAAGAGAAAGAACTAGAGCATTGTTGAAGCTGCGAGAGCTATGCGACATGACCAAGGCCTACCACTATATTTGTGGGTTGAGGAATGTAACGCAGTAGTCTACTTGTAGAACCAGAGTCCTCATCGAATTCTTGGTATGATTTCACTGGAGGAGGCTTTCTCGGGGAGAAATTTGAATGTGTCTCACTTCAGGATTTTTGGAGCCTTTGTTTACTACCATGTCTCAAAGATTCGAGGAAGAAGTTTGAGTAGACAACAAAGTTGGGATTTTTTGTGGGTTACATTAAAACTCCACACAATTACCGTGTGTACTTATCTTCCCTCAAAATGACAATTGTGCGATGGGATGTAAAGTTTTATGAGGAGAAAGCAGTGTGGTGCTCTCTTGAGAGGGAGATTCAAATCCCACCAGAAGAGGAGATTTTAGCTCCAAAGTAGGAGCCTCAAGAAGTTGTGGAACAACCACAAATTGAGAAGGAAAGAGGAGGTAGAGTAGAGACATTCGCTCAAGCAGGATCATCCAGATAAGGTAGAAAAAGAACTAGGGAAGTTGATATATTGGTGCAGGATGCAAGGGATAATGTGGGAGCTTCTTCAAAATTGTGTAGGAAAAGGAGGTCACCTGAGAGATACACTAGCTACATGGCTCTAATGACTGAGCTTGTAGAGACTGAGCCATCCTTTTTCGAGAAAGCAGTAGAGAAACATGTTTGGGTTGATGCCACACTGGAAGAATAGGAATCCATCAGTGTTTGGGAAGTGGTCCCAAGACCGACAGATAAATCAGTTGTGGGTTCGAGATGGATCTTCAAGGTTAAGCATGCAACAAATGGAAGCATAGAGAAGTATAAGGCCAAAGTTGTTGCCAAAGGATTCTCTCAAGTTGAGGGAATTGACTATGAGGAAAGATTTGCTCTTGTAGCAAGGTATTCATCCATTATATAAATTATTGCACTGGTTGCGCAGATGGGGTGGAAGATCCACTTCCACCAGATGGATGTAAAAACAACATTTCATAATGGTGTTATTGAGGAGGAGGTGTACATAGATCAACTAGAAGGTTTTGAGACATTTGTTTGAGAGTCTCATGTGTGCAGACTCAATCGAGCATTGTACGGTCTCAAACAAGCACCTCATGCTTGGTATACCGGGGTCGACAGTTATCTCACTAGTTTGGGCTTCACCAAAAGTGAAGTGGATGTGAACCTCTATTATATTTTAGTAGAAGGTAAATTGCTCATAATTTTTTTATATGTTGATGATTTAATATTAACAAGGAAGTTGATGGGAATTTGAAATGAAGGACAAGGGTCTCATGCACTACTTCGTTAGGTTGGAAGTATGTCAAGGTGATGGGGAATTTTTTGTGTCTCAAGGAAAGTATGCCAATGAGACACTGCAGATATTTCACATGGAGAGTTGTAAACCCATGGAGACACCTCTAGCGACCAACTAGAGGAAGGAGCATGCCACTTCAAGTGAAGAGGTGGATGCTATTATTTACTGATAGCTAGCGGGTTCACTGATGTATCTTGTGAACACACGAACATATATGTGTTATGCAATCAACCAGTTGAGCCGAGCTACGGTTAGGTCGACCAAATTGTATTGGGAGGTAGTGAAGCATGTTTTACAATACCTTAGAGGCACTACCCAATATGGATTATGGTTCATACAGATAGAGGAAGTGAAGTTATGTGGCTTCACAGATGCAGATTGGGCAGGGAGTCCATCTGACTGAAAGAGTACATTAGGTGGAATTTCGATGTTGGGTTCAAAGCGATTTCCTGGTACAACGGGAAGCAAAGATCTGTGGTGCTCAACTCGACAAAAGCATAATACACAGCTGCAAGTCAAGCAACATGTGGGACTGTTTGGTCATATGATTGATCCAACTATGATTTATTGTGTAATCATAGTTGCATTAAGCTCTTTGAGAATCTGGTATTTCGCGATCAATCCAAGCATACATATATATGGTATCATCATTTACGGGATTGTGTGCAGAGATAGATAATATTACTGCAATACATTCCAACAGAGGAACAAGATGTTGACATCTTGACAAAGGCTTTGTCAAGCAGGAAGTTTGAATTCCATAGGTGTAGGATAGGGGTGGTTAATAATCTTTTTCTTGTTGAAAGGGAGTGTTGAAAAATGCAGCAAGAAAGTCTCAATTTGATTTTTCCTTGGTCAAATTGAGAAAATTTGAATTTCCACATCAACAGAAAACTTGGAGGCAGTTAACTTGTATGACATGGCTCTTGTCACTTAGTTAGCTCAGTGAATTTGAGTTAGAGGGCTTGGAGTTCAGTTAAGCATGCGTGATTGCTAATTTGTAGCAATCAAAGTCATTTTTTTTTTTTTGGTTAACCTAGTTCTAACAGTTGATGGAACTTGTGGAAGGTTAGTTGTGCAGTGGGAGAACAGTCTAACTCAGTGATCATCCAACAAACTGATCAATCAACCCAAAATAGCTAGTGCATGCAGAGAATTCGAGTTCCCCAGTTGTCGTGGAGATTCCAAGGCAATGTAACATCAATTATAGACTAGTCATAAGTGTACAGGTGTTGCATGCAACCAGATGATCAACCTTGGAAATTGTGCAATCAATTAGAGGAAAATTCCTAAATAATGGGGGCATAATTCCTCAGGAATTACGCAAGGAAATAAGGGCTCAAGTAGAGGCAAAAAATGACTAATTCTAGGTTAGAGCTTTTCATTGAGCATAAATATAGGTTATTCACTTGCACGTTGAGCTTAGAGTGAGCTAACAATTATAATATAGTCTCTATTCATCTGATTAATGCAAGAACGCTTAACTGGTTATTAGGAATTGCTTTGCCCTAGAAAAATATTATGCATGTGTGTTATTTCTTATTGCATGTTTGATATTGTTGTTCCAAATTGTGAATTAATTTCCGCAGAGTATTAGAGTAGAATTGTGTCTCTTGAATTAGATTAAAATCTCTTGAGTAGTTGCAATTCTACACCATATTTCTACACATCAGATCAAAGACTACTTTGAAACTGTGTATATCGCTCAACGACTGCTACTTCCACTTATGCTTTAAGTAAGTAAACTACAGATATTAAGGGTCCTTCAACGAAATCAACCACGTCCCTTACCTTTGCATCTAGTGGTTTTGTTATATACTACTAGATGGAAGAAGTAGTGAATACAATAGTCCCATCAATTCCAATTTTAGTTTACCGAAGAAAGTGAGTAGTCTATTATTTAACTTACACCTCTTTTTCAGTCATTCCCTTGTCTATAAAAGGAGGAGTTGTAAATATATTTATTTTCAATCATCAAATTGAATATGTAGTTAAGTAAGATTAAAACCATTTTTATTAATACATTGTCTAAGAAAAACAATGACAATTAATTTTAAACAAAATAAAACCTTTTGTAAATGTGAAGTTAGGCTAAAAATAAATTTAACGTTTACTGGAAATGTGTAGCAAGGATTTAGAGGAAAAATGGAAAAATAATCATCTCCTATGGTAGCGCCTAATAAAGCACACCAAAACTTAACATCACGAAAAGTTCAGTTATTTTTTTATTAATATCAACAAAATTGCCCCCTGGAAAATTACAATGTTGGCAAAAGAGCAAAGACTCATAATATATTGCATTTTCTTGGATATTTATCCTCAACTAACAAGTGGGCTTTTTCCAAAACAATTGTTACTAACCTAGAAAGCTAGTGTTCTCTCAAGAAACTCTCTCTTACAAAGAGGTCGTAATCATCTTCGAGTGGACATGTGAAAGCATATTTTAAGGGTGTAATCCTTCCTAATCCCAATCTTTCGTGATTATACGATAAACCATTCACGGATTCCAAACACCCGGAATCAGGTCCAACAGGCAGACTTTGAATAAAATTATACAACACATAAATTATTGTTCCAATGCCAATGCTTTTTATTTTCAGATTCGTGCATCAATATCTCGAATAGTAATTCATTTGGAATTACATAATTTAATAAAGAGGGGGTTAGTCTCTCTTGAAGAAGCTTAATTAACCTGATATATCACAATTTTTTGTACATATAACATATTTACAGAAGCGTGATAGACACGATATGCTACGGAGCAACGAAGTGGAAAGTATAATATGATATGTAAAGTAATGTAAGCGATGAAGTTTTTATATTTGATTCTTGAAGCAAATCAATGTTTACTATTTTTTTTTTTTCAGTGGAAAAATCATATTTGTATTGATGTTTAAATATCAATCTACATATAACGGTTTATAATGTCGTAAACCCAGATCTGGCATAGTAATAAACAGATCAAATCAAAAGCATGGCATGATGAAACATAACAGAGCCATGTTGGCGATGAGATCAGATCAATGCAAAAACCATAGCAGGCTGACGAGCAGTGCCCAAAGGGCAGAGAAGATCATAGGACATTTACAATGGATAAAAAACTGTATGTTCATATATACCAGATGGTATTTGCAAAAGAAAGATAAAAGGAAGCCTAATTTCCTAGATGGTCAAGGAAAGCCTTGATGCTAAGCAAAATGGAAGATATAGGCCTCCGATAGCTGTTAAAAATGGAGTCATTCCGCCACTTCCAAATGGACCAACAGACCAAGATAAATAATGTGCGTCGAGTATCTGTCTGAGCGCTCCACCAGAAAAACCATCCTGTACAGAGGAAAAACCAAGGTAAGGAAAATCCAAAGATAAGGAAAGTTCATACTAGACTTGTTGTGAGGCTTGACATTGAAAGAACAAATGGTAGTTTGTCTCCTCAGCGGACAAACACAAGGCGCACCGACCCGGTCCTTGCCATCCTCTCTTCTATAGTATCTCCCATGAAAAATTCCTGTTCTGGAAGAGGAGCCATGAAAAAAGGATCATCTTGAGAGGACATGCAGCTTTCCAAAGAGGGAATGGGAACATCGGCTGCACTGTGAGTACAGGCTTATGAGAAAGAGCACATATATGTCCTTTACACGGACAAGAGAAGGTGCATGAGGCAGATTCCATGCCAAAGCATCTTTTGTCCCCGATCTTCTTATAGCTAATCCTTGTAAATTTAGGCGCACAGAATTCCACAATGGACGGAGGTGTGGCAGAAAAGAGAGATCCTCGGCTTCCATCCATACCAGAGTTGAGTTTGTCCATGATTTTATCAGTTTGTCCCAGGTAAAGAAGCCTCTGTTGTGTAAGAATGAGACCAATGCACGCGGCAGAGGGAAAGTCATTCCGTCATGTATGGAATCAAAACCAATGTAAATGTTTGTTCTAGAAAAAATTTTCTACCGAAAATTTCTCATTATGAAAGGCTGATTTTTGCGAAGGCTGAGCCAGATGGCGGATCCTCATTTGATCCCCAAAGAGTTTCTTCTATACCAGAAATCGATACTTTTTCCCTTTAGGTATTTCCCGTTGATATATATGCTCCATGGGCCGTTCCCAAAAATACCCCGGAGGAGATATTTGCAAAGGAGAGCGTTTCCAATCGTCCTCATGTCCAGTAAGCCCCATCCTCCCGATTTTTTTGGTTTTGTGATAGAATTCAACTTAACCAGATGAAATTTTGATTGGTAGGATTTTCCTCCCCACAGGAAATTTGCTGCAAAAGATTTCATTTTTTTGATAACAGGAGCAAGGAGGAAAAAAAGGTGCGCCCAGTAAATTGCCAGCTGAGACAATACTGTTTGAACTAAAATAAAACGTCCCGCCAATGAGAGGAGCCTTGTCTCCCATCCAGAAATTATTTTGTAAAAACGATCCAAAAGCCAAGACCAGTCCCCTTTCTTGTTCCCTGTAGGCTTGAGAGTGAAACCAAGATATTTAAACCCATTGTCAAATGGCACGACTTCAATACCAAAAAGAGCGGCAATCCATGAAACCAGTTCCAGGTCGGCCTCATTGTGGTAAAGTTTTGATTTTTCCTTGTTTATATAGATGCCTGATGCGGACTGGATCCTGGATAAGATGTTAAAAAGACACTGCCAGGATGCCTTGCAGAGCATAGCAAATACGAGAATGTCGTCCACAAAGAGGTTGTGGGATAAGAAGAAGTCCTTGCAGATCTTGATCGGCCTGAAGCAGAAACCAGAAGTTGCTTTGTTGAGATGAATGCTTAAAGTATTCATAACCAGGATAAAAAGCAACGGAGAGAGGGGACATCCCTGACAGAGACCTCGTTCTGCTTTGAAGAAAGGAGACGAAGTACCATTGATGATGACCGAGAAATTGATATTTTCAACACAAGCCATGATCCATTCTATACCCTTAGATCTTAAACCAATTTTCGCAAGCAAAATCCTGAGGAGACCCCATTCCACACAGTCGTAGGCTTTTTTCAAGTCAATCTTTAAAATGGCCGCCTTGATATTTTTTGTCCGGAGAGAGAAGAGACATTCTTGGGTTAGTGCCACGGCGTCCCAGATATTTCGATCCTTCAGAAAAGCGTGTTGTTCTCTAGTGATGAAGAGGTTAAACACCGGTTTTAATCTTTCCGCAATGATTTTGGTGATAATTTTGAATAAGGAGTTACAGAGAGCAATCGGTCTGTAATCCAGGAAGGAAGCAGAATTTCCCTTTTTAGGAATTAGAGCGATAAGATTGGAAGATAGGGCAGAGTGTATATTTCCGGACATGCGAGATGCCTCCACCATATGCAGCAGGTCCACCTTGAACAGATCATAGAAATGTAGAAATAATTCGATGGGCCAGTCGTCGGGGCCCGGGCTCTTGTCCTTTTTAGATGATTTCATGGCGGCTAGGAGCTCTTCCTCGGTGATTGGTTTGATGAAATTTTCATATGAGGACTCATCGAACATTTCAGGCGTTTGTTCGGCAGCCGAGAACATGTCCATTGCATTACTTTGTTTCCTTTTGCCAAGTCAAATTTGTATGGCCACCATTAAAACAAAACAATAATATCTAGTGATAATAATAGTAATGGTTGGTTGAAATCGACCCATATACACCAATATTTACCATCAAGACAACATTATTTTTTTGTGATCAACTTCCATGAACATTTCGTCAAACCCATGCTATTATTTACAATCACTACTCCAATGACTTCAAATTATTATGTGCAGATAAAGTTGCAACCAATTCACATATTCTTGTCAGGATCCTTTGAATATATATTTGTATCTTCAAAAGTGGCAGAATCGCAGGCTGGAAAATCCAAGCGGCAAACATGGGAGCAACCAGACCAAATACAAAGTTTGAGGTTCATAAAAAGAATTTGACCATAAAAGTGGAGTTTGCTTTACAAAGGAGTCGTGTACCTAGCGGAGAAATTGCTCTGATGGTCAAAATGAAATGGTTGGAATTCCGGTAAAAAATTTCAAAATTTTTTGTAGAGGCAGTGTTTGAATAGTGTTTTTGATAGTGCAAATAGATTCAGCACCATCAAAAAAATTTCAAGGACACCTAAAATTTTGAAGTTTAACAACTATAACTTGGATTTACAAAAATCCTTGCCAAATTTTCTTTAAATATGATTGTAATTTCCGTAACTTTCCAGATTTTCTGGCTGCTACAGGATGGAATTTGGAATTCTGGCGCTGGTCTGCAAACGCATCCAAGGAAGCTGCCGTTACAGCAACCAACCAAGGCGTGGCACTCATGGCGTCTTACCAATCCTGAACAGGCAGGTGTTTACTTATGGGTAAGTCTCTTCCACACTATCAACTCGTCAGCTACGCGTCTTCAGCCTTGAACCTTTCGCTGCGTCGTGTCTCCATACTGGCTAAGCTTGTTTCTTGCATTACACTCTATTGACACGTCCACTCTCCCTCCTGTTGGCCTCCCGTCTCTGCTTTTTCATATAATATCGGGGTTCTCCGTAGGAAGTAAGGTTACTCTCTCTTTCCCCTGCGCTTGAGGTGCAGGGTCATCCTACTCCTTGTCCTCTCGGAGACCTTCAAATTTCTGGGTTCACGATTATCCTGCATTCTCTGTTTTCTTCTATCGTGGTTCTGGTTTCGCTGGCGGTCGGTGGTCGTCCTTCCTCGGCATGCTTCTAGCAACAACTTTCAACTGGTGGAGCAGGCAAAGAGCCCCTCGGCGATATCTCATCCTTATCTTTCTCTGGTCCTCCTGGAAATGGCGGAACTCCAAGATTTTCAATGATTCAAGGGCTCCTCTTATGTCCATCATAGACAACACCATTGCCACATGGACCTTGGTCTATGGATCCATTGATATTTGAATTTATCTGCCTCCCTTTGATATACTTACATGATTTTGTAATATTGTTGAACTATGCATATGCTGGGTTTTTGCATCTCTCCATATATGATTTATGATATATACATTGCACTATTTGCTAGTTTTCTGAACAACTATGATGTTTCCTAATCGGGTATCAGATCATATGTGGCTCCGGATCCTGATCTATATATCTGCTATATGTACATTTGTTATTTATATTGACTCAATATAAAATATTGTTGCTTTTTTTCTTCTGAAAAACTTTCTAGATTTTCTCTAAATATGACCGAAATTTCCACAACTTTTTGGGCAATTCCTCGAGGCTAATTAAACTACGCCCTTTATAAAACTTACAACAAAAGAGCATACTATTCTCAGGCCTTTACAAAACGTACAACACAGTAGCATGCTATTCTCAATTTTAGTTTACTATGTTTTAGGACTATTAAAGGGACAAAGCCATTTCGCACATATCTCGGTAGGTATCACAATACAAACCTTTTCACTTTCAAGTTAAGGTGTTTATTGTAGAAATTCCCTCTAATAAACTACAAGTCCGAACAAAACATTTTAGTAGAAGAAAATATTCCAGGAAAGAAGCATAAAAAAATAAAGCTAGAAACTAAAGTTGTAATGGCGTCAGAGTTAACTTCGTTTTGAGTGTTTTTAGAGTTAATTAATTGGTGCACCATTGATTACTTGACAATTTTTCTCAACATAGGATCATTAATCGACAAGTTATGGAATTGCAACATATGATCTCTAATCTGTAATTTTGCAACATATAATGCGATAACTAATCGGTAGTCTGATTTCTCCTAACAGATAACTCGTCTTGCTTCCTCAAATTCTTTGGGAAATCTTCTTGGTAGGCTGCACAATGGATGCCAACACACCAAAAATCAATTACTAGAGCAAAAAACAAAAACTTATAAAATTTATAAAATTATTTTAGATAATTGAAATTTTATATATCAAATGGGTTTAAATAGGACTACATTTTCAAAAATTTCCATTAATTTTAATAAGACTACATGTTCAAAAATTTCTATTAATTTTAAAAAATACACTAGTCATAAAAATTATTTAACTTTTATAATTTTTTTAAAAAGTTAACCAAACTATAATAAAATTCAAATTTAAATAATCTAGTAACAACTCACTCACATACTTTTTTGTTTCTTTAAGCATACATTCAATCACATCTTACTCCATCTCCTTCGTCACAACCAATCATAATCTCTTTTAGCTCATATTTCTCATTCACCACATATTTTCAATGATCTTTCATTGATCCTATTTCCATTTCCAACTTGTTATTCTAGTCCTTTTGTCTCTCACATGATCGTTTTTCTACTTGAATAGTTCTTTTCACATTTTTGTTATCGTTTTAATGAATCTATTTTATAAATTTAGAAATAAATTTCAAATTTTAATGTTATCTAAACTATAAATATAGATCCATTTTAATGACAAATCTAACAAACGCTGAGAGGGATCAAATTTATTAAAGTGCAAACCTTTTTTATAGTGCGAAATTCAAAAAAATTGCACCTCCAAACATTGCATCCCTCTAGGGACTTCATAGATGAAAATCTCTCTCTCTCTCTCTCTCTCTCTCTCTCTCTATTATATTATATATATATATATATATAATTTTTGAATGCATAAATGGATTCAACACATTGAAAATCCCTTGAATACATGAAATCAAATAGCTTAAACATGCAATTCCAACAAATATTTACTCCATTCAAAATTAACCCTTTTTTCCCCTAAGTTAAAATCGTAATTTTCATTGATATTAAGAAAATTAAATGTTGTAGATGTTGTATAGCATATGTTGTAAGATGGGGTGACTCACCCATAAAAAAATATCAGAGTACAAACATGCTCCCTCTGGGAGTGCAGTTATAGTTTCTGTCAATATATACATCAAGATGTTATAAACAGTGAATATGTACTGGTAGATAATAAAAAATATAGCCCATAAAACCAGGCCCATCAAGTCCTTATGCTCTAATGTCCATATATGGTCTATGATAGTACTAGTAGTGTTCACAGTCCCTCTGTTCCTAAATCATCCATGTACCTCTAAGCCGGATCGCAGCTTCCTTGGATAGCTAATCGGAAATCTGGTTGTGTTCCCTGTATATGTGACAACAAACAATGAAGTCAAAATGTGCTTTAAGTCTATGTGCCTCTTCCAATATGTGCCTTAGTGAGAATGCACGACAATTAGAAATATTGTTGAACCAATTGATTATGATCTTTGAATCCCAAATTATTTGTATATTTCTATGACAGCTAGAAATATTGTTAAACCAATTGATTATGATCTTTGAATCCCCAAAAAATTATATATTTATACATTGTTTTTCTAATGCAAGTTGAAGTAGATGTCTGAGTGTAATGAGTCCAGCAAAATTATTTGTTCCAATTCCCAACCCCATCCGAATTTTGAATAAATGAGAATTTGATAGGTATAGGATAGCTCCTCCCCCACAACCCTCCTCTTGTGCAGACCCATCGAAATATGCCCAAGGGAATTTGTTGATGGATTCAGGGATAACAGGCTGAATAGATGGAGAAATATCATCATCATGTATAAGATTATAGGTGGCCATTACCCGAGCAGAGATTAGGTGCCAATTAGGAAGATGATTAGAGAAAATGATTTGGTTCCTGCCTAACTAGATGGCCCAGCAAATGAGAGTAGGTATGTTTCTGGCCCTGTGTGGATTGGCTAATGCCCACCAAGTGTGCCATGCTACCAAGATTGTATTGTCCTATCATTGGATGGGGATGAGGGTAGTAAATAGAATCATGTGCCACAATTCCAATATGACTAGGAAATGAAGAAAAAGGTGATGTAGATTGTGTGTTGTTATTGCATAGGTAGCACCAAGATGGGTCACGGTAGGTTCATTTCAAAAGATTGTCCCTGGTGGGGGCTTTGTTCCTGAGCATAGTCCACATGAGCAATCGTGATCGAGGTGGTGCCTTCAATTTCCACAGCAAACTCCACCACTTCTCCAAAACCGATGGTTGATGCTCTGCGAAGATGTTGAGGTATCCTTCCTTGGGGAAATACTTCTCGTGTTTTGCCAATGCCCAGATCAGTTCATCTTCACCATTGGTGATCCTGATATGTGATTTAGAGAGAGCATTTATGTATGATTCCCATATTTGATGCCATATGTTGGGGAATTTTAACTGATGAGAAGATTTACAGGCTTGTGAGAAAAGGGTGGAGTTCTCAGGATCCAATATATGATCTAGATGTGAGATGCCCGAGTTGGTGAGGTGTGCAATTAAATCTTAAGGGAGCCTGTATCTGTTGCTGCTACCTATCCATGAATCCAAACCAATTCTAATCGATGAGCCAGAATGTATTCTCAAGGTAATCCCTTCCCAAATATATGGAAGTGAGTTGAGGACAACTTCCATATATTAGAGATGCCTGATCTGTTCCATGTGGGGAGTCTGATCCAATCTAAAGTGTTGAGAGGATGAACACATTTTTTGGAGACTACCTTTGTCCATAAACTTCGAGTGACGAGAAGTTTCCACCCCAAATTAGCAGCAAGGGCAGTTGAGAAGTGTGACAGACTTTTAATTCCCCATCCTCCCCATTTCTTGGGTAGCGCAATCAATTCCCATCAGGCCCAAGCAAAAATCATGCCATCTTGTCTACCTTTCCAAAGGAATCTGCAGCATAGGTTTTGTATTCTGGTGAGTATGCCTCTAGGGATCCATGCTAGGGACATCTGGTAGACAGGTGTAGCCTCCAGTACAAATTTTATGAGGACTAGTCAACCAACTCTTGATAGATTTTGTGTGATGCCATATGTTGAGTCTTCGCTTGATCTTAGCAACCAACCAGATCCAATCAACAATTCTATATTGTTGTGGTTTTAGCCGATATCCAAGATATTTTAGGCTGTTGTCCAGAGTGTGTAGAGTGAAGGGGAACCTGTGAAGTGCATAGTAAATTTCATGAGGAGAACAACCTGATGTAGAGATGGTAGACTTGTTGTTGTTAATCTCCATGCCCGTGGCGATGCTGAATATGGTCATGACAGAGTGTATCCCAGTCAGATCCCCAATACCTCCATTAAGAAAGAGCAGGACATCATCTACAAAAAGTAAATGAGTCAATATGCAGTTATTGGTGATCTTGATGCCTTGTAATCGAGCTAGTCTGTGTTCTTCCAATATAAGCCTCCTAAGACCCTCCATAATCAGCAAAAAAAGTAGAGGGGAGAGGGGGCATACTTTTCTGAATCCCCTTTTCGAGTGGAAATAAGGTGAGGCTGAACCATTTATGAGTACAGTGAAAGAAAATTTAGCTATACAACATATAATCCAATTGATGAAATCCAGAGGAAAACCTAATTGAGTTAAAAGAATTCTTAGATATAACCAGCTAGCGCGATCAAATGCTTTTGAGAGATCTACCTTGAGTATCACACCTTTTAGCTTTTTAGTCTTGATGGAGTGCAATACCTCTTGGGATGTACCAATAGCTTCATGTATCCGGCAACCTTGGAGGAATGAAAATTGTTCAGATGAGATGTGTGAGGATAGGATGGGGCGGAGGCAATTTGCAATAATTTTGGCGATGATTTAGTATATACAATTGCAAAGTGAAATTGGTTGAAAACCTTTGAAGAATTTCGGGTTAGCAATTTTCGGTATGAGAGCAATGAATGTGGAGTTGAAAGCCTCGTACATGCGACCTATATTATGACATTCTTCAATGATTTTGAGGAGGTCCTCACCAATGATATCAAAGAAGGTTGTATATAACTCTACAGGCTAGCCATCTGGTCCGGGGCTCTTGTCCTTCTTGAACCATTTCAAAGTAGATTCAAGCTCCCCCATTGATATAGGATTATTAAGGTCCTTTGAGTCCTCTTGTTCAACAAAATGAGGAAATAGTCGGGAAACCCTTATGATTTTAGCAAGGGAAGCATTGGGAAGGGCCTTGTAAAGATTCCAGAAGTGAGTGGTACCAAGAGAGGCCAAATGTTGAAAAGAATGTACCAGAATTCCCTGCTCGTTTGTCATTTTCCAAATGGTGTTGATTGCTTTGTGACCATTGGCAAATTTATATAGAACTTAGTGTTATCGTCTCCTTCTTGTATCCAAATTGCTTGATTTCGGAGCCTCCACGATTCTTCTCTTACCTTTATAATTTTATCCCTCTATGTTACAAGGGATGTGAGATGTTCCTTATGTTCAATAGAAAAATATCCATGCCCATGTTCGTCTTCCAAACTAGCAATCTCTATCTCAATGTTTCTTAGGGTTTCATTGTCGCGCTCTCTTATTATGAGCCGAGTTCATAGAGAGGCACTTTAGGCTGATTATATTGTGAGTGAACCCTTATGATATATTAACTCCCGCACTAGGAGGATGGGCCTTCCAGTAGTTTGAGACAAGCCTGATATAGTTAGGGTCCTTTAACCATGTATCATTGAACTTGAATGGTGCTTTGGGCTTGTTAGCTCATCCACTAAATTCAAGATAAATGGGTGAGTGATCAGAGAGGCCCCCCGAACCAACCCACTGTCGGTAGATGCATCCTTGTCCTAGTAATTGTTCCTTAATGAGGAAACGATCCAATCTTCGTGCTAACATCGCATCCCCAGTCCTTCTGTTCCTCCAGGTTGGTTATAGCTGAGCCAAAGGGATATCAATTAATCCATGATCCTCGAGTAGGGACTCGAATGTGTCAGATAGAGGGTCTATCTGTGTGTTATGTCCCCATGATTCAAAATAACCTATAGAGAAGTAAAGATCGCCTCCTAGTATAAGGTTTTCCACTTGGAGGAGTCTGGTTCTAAGGAGTTGTTCCCAGGAGGTTACCCGATTTTGGCAGGAACGTAAACATTGATCATCCTAATATCAATGCCTAGCTTAGGTGAGAAAAAATCCGCCCCAATATATCCAATTCCCCTACAAATATTGGTTAATTTGATCATCTTATAACCCAACACAATTCCTCCAGATCTCCCATTCACATCCAAAGCATGGAAATGCCATCTAGGTATCATAGCTTGAAGTAATTGAGAGATGGGCTCAGCTAAAACCAAGGTCTCCTGAAGGAAGATAACATCCACTCGTTCTATGTTCAAGAGCCTACAGAAAGCTAGATTTTTAGCAGGACTAGCCAACCCTCTGCAGTTGAATGAGAGCAACTTCATGAGGACACCAGGGTGTTTTGTGCTCTAAGAACTTGGTCAATGGCAAGTTGACGGCCTGCAACAACATCCATGCTAGCCTGAATCTTGGCTTTGGATATAGAAGAGGGTTGGCCCCAAAGAGGTTTCTAGGGAATGGGGGAGGACAATAAACTGATACCCAAAGAATCCAGAGGCATGGAGCGATTAAGGGAACGAAGATTGTAGGAGTGTGATCGATTAGCAAAGTCAGTGGAAGATGAGTGATTGGCGGAGGGGGTCGGATTTGGGAAGGAGGGAGGAGTACAGGAAATAGTCAGGGGGGGGGGGATTTAATGGGCATGCTAATGAATGATCCATCATAAAATATGTGAAAATGCAATGCTGCCCATAAGTGACAAATGCAGAAACAAAGGAAGAGATGGAATAAACATGAGAATTAGGGTTAGAATTCCCCAAAGAGAGCGCAGCCGCCCGAGCCCTGGTCATAGGAGGTGAGGGAGGCCGAGTGGGAGCATTGTCGCACTTCTTCAGAGTCACTTTCACAACCTTGTTTGGAATGTGCTGGTGGTCACCAGATGATCAGATGCCTCCGGACCAACGACTAAGTCCTCCATCTGGTGCTCTGATACTAAGGATTTCTTGTTCAGAGGGCATTCCTTGTATAGGTGCCCAACTTTGTGACAACGTCTGCAGTGGAATGGAACACCTTTATAATCAAGAATCTGAGTGCGCATATAATTCTTCCAATGCAGGGTGATATGTTCCTCTAAGCCTTCCATGGTTTCAATATGTACTAAAATCCGCACCAGGGACATATTGCTCGATGATAAATATGAGTTGTCATGCTCCATAAAGGTGCCCAGGGTGTTCCCGATGCGGCGAAATATATCCTCTGACCAGACATGTAGGGGTAAACCAGGGAGCCTTACCCATAGGGGCCCTGCGCCAAACTGCTCCCGCTCTAGATCGAACAAAGGGCTCCATCTCTTTAGCAGTATCGGGGTAAGCTCTATGTGCCAAAATTTTATAAGATCTAGAAGGTGTTGTTTGCCCTCGCAAAACGAGGGCAAACCATCCCCGAGCCATAGATGAAACAGACAATAGGTCAATCTGTATGTGACCTGAAAACTCTGTAGTCCACTGTTTAAGTCTAGCCATAGAATATGTCCTTCCACGAATGCGACCAACCAAAACTCTATTAGTTGTGTCAATCACGTCTCCCATCTTGATGTCTTCACTAAAACGAAGGGTAATGTCTTGGTATTTGGCTTTCACACACTTTGTTTTCTTGCCTTGCTTAGGTATCTTGTCGTTATGGGTGCTCCGAGGGGATCCAGGAGGGGTACATGTTCGTCAGGGCGATGCTCGGAAGTGGTTGCCTCCAAACCGGACGATATCCCTTCAAAGTAACCGGACGTGGGGGCAGCAAATACAGGGGAGACTGACGGACTGACAGACAAGTCAGGGAGGCTATTATTTGGAATAGAGGAAGGGATATGGATTGAAATACCAACCAGAGGGTTTAGAGTATAACCCGGGGGGTAAACGGAGGGGTCCAGGTTAATACAGGAGGTCATGAAATATAGGGTTGGCGACGAGGGAGGAGGGGTAGTGGAAACCGGCCATGAGAGGGGGTCGCCAGGCAAGGGTTTCACCGGACATGAAGTTCCCGAATTATAAGGCGAGGGAAAAGTAATCGCCTGGGGGTAAACGTCAAAGGAGATGGGATGTTGAGAAAACAACACATTTGGTATCGGGGGACGAGAAGGCGTCCAGATGGGAACCGAGGCATAGGGATCCTCCGAGTAATTGACTTGATCTAGCTCCATGTCCGTAGCCGATAGTAACGAAAAGTCCCTGCCAGCTGCCAGATACTCCAAGGTAAGGCATTACGCTGGAGAGTCACTACACAAACAAAGTAAACAAACAGATGGGCTGCCTCGGGTGTTGCTGATGGCAACAGAGGATGATGACAACGTGTGAACAGGTGTGTGACCGGAACAAACGGTGCAGGGAGAAAAGTACAAACCCTAAACCTAACTTCCTTCAAGTTGCAATCGAGTCTTTAGTAGGAGCTCCATCATCTCATTCAAAATTAACACTTAATAAAAAGGTCAAAATGCAATATAATGATAAAATGCTATAACAATAAGATTTTAATTTTTCAATTACTTTGTATAATATAGACACATATTATTATTGTTATTGTTATTGTTATTATTATTATTATTATTATTTTAAATCATATATAATATGTAAATTGTTAACAATGAAATATTTTTACCATAATTGGGTTATAATAACAACAACCAATAA